>LTAE01000214.1:90222-101848 GCA_001647135.1 Pontederia paniculata | reverse complement strand
ATTATTATTATTATTATTATTATTATTATTATTATTATTATTATTATTATTATTATTATTATTATTATTATTGTTTCTAATCGATTAGTTTATTACACCATTTGTGCAAAGAACAAATGGCGCATATATTACGAGAATGTATTGAAAGTAGTTGCTATGCAAAGAACATACACCATTTGTGGACATAGAGTTCTTTCTCGTGTGCTTTTATTATTTTTTTTTGTGTACTAGGTTAAGAGCATGTCTTCTAAAAGATAATGAAAATATCATATATATGTATTACAGGGACAATCAAATTTAGTTTGAGAGATGGATTAATAATATATTCATGTTGACTAGAACAATCATTTTTACAAAATGAGAAGAAAATGAATGTTTAACTTCTTACTTTATTATCTCTTTAAAATTTTACTTGTTTTTTTAGCATTCCTATGTGTTGTATGATCTCACCTTTGTGTCATGTCATAATAGCATTAATTTTATACTACAAGCTACAAGGAGTAGATGCAAAAGTCAAAAAATCAGAAATAGAAGTTCAAAAGATCTCGCAAAAATCGAACTTTAGATCTTTTTATCCATGAACGAGTTTATGTTATATGTCATAAATCATTAATTTTTTCTATAGAAACTATGATTATTTTCTTTTCGCCATGAGAGATATCTTTTGGGTTCCAATGTTCTCAATCTATTTATAAAATTGTTGAATGATATAATAACTTCCATTTCAATACGAGTAAGGGACATGTTATGACTAATATTTGTGATAAGATCCAATCATGTTATGTTGTAAATTGTAATCTACCTATAGACGTTCTAATATAAATAGGATCCATCCCTATCCTATTAGCTCATGTAACAAACTCTTATTCGATATATTAATTTGCTACACAATTATCTTTTTACATTAGTTCTTAATTAAGTTCATTAAATATAAATAGGATACATCCTATCTTATTAGCTCATTTTACAAACTCTTATACTATATATTAATTTGCTACATGATTGTTTATTTACAGCAGTTCTTAATTAAGTATATTAATTGTTGATTAATTCATCAACTATGTCGAAAGCCATTTATATTGAAATTAAGGTGCTTGCTAATCTTTTATTTCTCATCAATTCGTTTGTCTAAGAACTCAAAACATACAATTACTAAAGATTTTATTTTTCTATAGTTTTTAGAATCGTTACTAGCTCATCTAATTTAATATTATATCATAGCATGATCAAGAGCTCATGAATTCAAATTTCAAATGGAGCTCATTTTAAAAAAAAATCCTCTCTCAATATTCCCTGTAGTGTATGTTGGATTAGAACAAAGTTGTCAGCAGTTTACACGAGAAAATATATTATGAATATAAATATATTAAGATGATTATATTAGTATCGACTTTAGTTTTTTTTAAATTGTTGGTGACTCATTTAAAACTTAACATAAGAGCATTAAGTCTAAACATTGTGTTCTTCCTATCGGTTTAGGTTTCTAAGATTGTTGATGGCATATAATTCAAACTCCGATAAAACTCTCACACGTAAAAAGAGTGTTAAGAATATAAATATATTACTTTCCTACATGCTTAAAATTTTGAATTGTTAATGGCACATTTATGTGATTTTATTTATTATTTGTAATCAAATATTCTTTCATCTCCTAGTTAACCAGTATCATTATTTTTTTCTTTAAATGTGTGAGGAGGGTAAAAATTAACTTTCTTTGGACAAAAAAAATTTGATGGAAACATAAAAATTTGCCTTCTTTTTTCTCCTAACAAATTAAAACTCATTTATTTTTACCCTCACTTCCATTTACCTATTTTCCCTTTCTTTCTATTATTGCTCCTTTTCCTCCTCTATCCAAGCATACTTAAGTGTTCGATGTAAACATTCACATGCTTGTATTATTATGCATGGTCTAATTATCATGTGCAACGCTACAACGATGAGCATAACCGGGTACCGATCGAGAATAATATCATCCGAGTCTCGACCTGATTTTTATCAGAAAAAAGAATTTGTTCCCAACCTAATTACAATCGGGATCGAGACGGGAAACCCATTTGAATCGAGAATTAGATTGAGACATTTCAATTATCATTTTTATATTTATTTAAACATAAAAATATAAAAAAATATATTATCATATTTAGAATATATAATTAAAGGATTTAATGTTGGTACACCCTATCTATTAGGGTGTATCGTGCGCCCATTCTTCATGGGTCATTAGATGTGTTAGTTACGATTGAATTTTAATGAAGCAAAATTGCCACATCTATAGAGCTATTAAATCCATAATTAAAATGTTAGAACATATAATTAAATTATGCAAAAATAAAGTGTTTCCTACTTAGGTAGGTAAACACCATGTTACCTAACTTTCTAATAGTTGGATGAGAATTCTATAATGGATATCAATTTTTTTTCTCTCCTAACTTTTTTTTCATCCATTGTATATTTAACATCCAATGATTAAAAAAATTGATAACATGGTATTACCTGCATAAGTAGAAAATACATTCATTGGACCCTTAAATTGTATGTACCAAACTTCATAGATACACAATTATATTACCAAATACTATAAGTTAATATTATATTAATTAAATATATACTTATCAAATAATAATAATAATTGAATATATGATATAAATATATAATTTTCATAATATTAGAATACTTGGTCGAGTTAATTGGGTATTTAATATAATAATCTAATTTTGACCTAAAGTATACCGAGTTTTTTGGTACTTGATTCGATCCAAACCCGGATAATAATCGGTTCGGAAAAAAATTCAAAAAATCAAGTGGGAATTCGGATTTCACGACCCGTGCTCACCCATACAATGTAAATCATCGTCATATAAGATATAATAATATATGACATCAGACTAATATAATGATCCAAAATAATATTTTATATCAAAGAATTGTGATCATTAAAATAACAAAATATTAAAAGGGCTCAATCGTGACTATCGAATAATCCAATGACTATTTTTTATCTATCTATAAATAGTTGCTGAATAATCCAATGTCTAAGATCGTGATCAAACTCAATTTTTAATTAATAAAATAAATTAATAAATAATTATTGAACTAATCTAATAGATAAAAATAATGCTATACATATCATCTTCCTTATGTTGATGTATGGAGTTCCTTATGTTGATATATGAAGTTTTGTTATTGACAATTTTAGGGATATCATGTTCCTATTGTGTAATAGAGGTAAGTTTTTTTCTTTTTCTTTTTCTATTTCTCTCATTTTGAATACGCTTAAAGTAATAACTTCCTCAATTTTCCTTTAGGTCCCTAAGCAAAAGCACATGAAAGAAAGATGAAAAATGAAAAATAAATAAAAAGATAAACACAATGTGGCGGTGAAAATAATATGAGACAAACAATTTTTTCTAGTTAAAAAAAATATTTTTTCGAGACTTATATTTTATTAATTTTATACTTATAATACTATTAAAAAATATTTTATTGTATAAACTGACGTCAATCATATATTATATGTTTTTAGTATCATTATTATGCCTTACACAATTTTGTTTCATATTTATTCAAAATATATTTATATTAATTAAAAAACTCTATAGACGTTAAAAGTCTTTAAACATAATATAGATATAATAATTTAATTATGTTTATCTCCATCAAATTCTTGATTTTTTTAATTTTAAAACTACTTAATTTCTTTAAAACTTAAAATGTTTATATTTGATCGGATCGATTTTTTATTTCATTTTATTTTATTTTTTTGCTTATACCCCAAAATGGTAGGCTGAAAAAAAAATGTTGTGATATATTATTTTTTTTTTCTCGATCATTTTTATGGTGATCCTCTTTTTTTTACAAATATTTTTTTAGGAAAAAAAGCTTATTTATTTATTTATCCAAGCACTCACTCGTAAGATTACTAATTTACCCCTTCGCCAGACCACTCTTATAAAAATTTGTACAGCGACAAAACCTCCAAAAGCCAAAACCCTCGTCAACTTTATCCATTTCTCTCGTCTGGACACGTTTCTCCGGCCATGGCCGCGACCATCTCCGCCGTGGGATGCCGTTTCTCCACTCCCTTCGCCACCTCCGGCGACTCTCCGCTCTTCGGCCGCCGCATCGCCGCCCAGCCGCCGCACGTCCGGCTCCCGTCGCCAGCGTGGTCCGTTCGCGCAGTGGCCTCGTCCAAGGCAGCGCCAGAAGCCGCGCCGGCGGAGGNCCGGCGACTCTCCGCTCTTCGGCCGCCGCATCGCCGCCCAGCCGCCGCACGTCCGGCTCCCGTCGCCAGCGTGGTCCGTTCGCGCAGTGGCCTCGTCCAAGGCAGCGCCAGAAGCCGCGCCGGCGGAGGTTAAGAGGCCGCTGCGGGGAATCACCAAGCCCCGGCCGGTGTCGCCTGAGATGCAGGCTCTCGTCGGCGTCCCGGAGATACCCCGCACTCAGGCTCTCAAGCTCATTTGGGCCTACATCAAGGAAAACAACCTCCAGGTCTAATTCTCGGTTCGCTTGCTCTCTCTTTTCCTTTGAAAAGGGGATCCATTTTAGACTTCTCAGTTCTCACCAGTGAAGTTTTCATGTTAGAACTGCATGATATTTGCTTAGTTTTCAGGATTTGGATAAATTATGATGAAAACAAGATAAATCAAAGAAAAAAAAAGGAACTGACAACCAACATTTGTCAAATTGTTTGCTACAAATATCGAACAAAGGTATATGTGAAATGGTTATCTACAAATCCTAGCATATCAGGTATATTTAGTCATGAGCTATTTCACATACCATTGTTACCTGGGAGGTCACTTTATTGACAACTCTAAGCATTTGTTTATTTTATGTGTCGATTGGAATTTGTCTGAACTTTTGCTGTTACTTTCACTGTTTGTTGTTACATTGTACAGCATGATGTATAGAGTTCTTGGAAGCATGGTGATCTGGTATTTAGTTGAACATTTTACTCTGTGCGCAATACTTCTTTGAACCTCTCAAAATTTACTTCTTTGAAGCACTTTTGTTTCATTTTACCTGCTTTCACAGCAAATTTCTATTGCGGGAAGGCAATCATTTAGTTTAGGAGTTGATCCATGACTTTGGGTTGGGGATCATATGATTGGTTGGTCTACTTTTTTACTAAAACTGGTCTTGCATCATGCTTTCTCCCTAATGGATAACACTTGTGAAGACATCACCGCCGCTCAAAGGGATAAACTTTGTTTTTGTCTCCTTGTTGTGTAAGAATAGTTTTCCATATAAGCATCTGTTTGGAACATGTTATGGTGGATTAAAACTTTTATTGTTTATGCTCTATGATTGAATATACTCCTTGGTTTGGGTGAGGGCCATATCATATGTACTTAATAGATATCAGCTGTTCCTTTCTTTTTTGTGAGAGGATGAGATATCAGCTGAGGCATTCTTTCCTTTGCGCAATATTGTGCTAGTATTAAGTCACATGCTCATTTTAAGGCTGAAAGTCTTAAAGCTATTGAGTGTTTAAATGAATCCCAACTATATTGGTGTTAAATTATCCCGCCCCAAGTCCCTAATGTAAACTCCTTGAATAACCTCAACTCTGTTTATGGACTTTGTTACATTATTGTGTGTACTATGCTATATTTGGCAACATTGTGACCCAACCATGGCAAGACAAGTTGGGTAGACTAGACATAGCTATCTCATTCATTTAAATCTCATATTTCTTTCATCACCCTGGAGTGATGTGATTTCAAGGGCAGTTGGTTTCATGGATTTCTGTCAAATGTCATTGAAATGACTCGAAAAATCAACTTTGAAATGGAATAGTATGAGAAATAGAATTGAATATGAACATTAACAGATAATCACAGTGTACATTGTGGTGGGCACAAGATATTTGGTAGTCATGTTGTTCTTGTTCTACATCACATGTTTACCTTGATTGTGATGTAGTTAACTTTATTTGATATGACTAGATTTGAATGAACTATACTTCTGGATTATAATGAATAAATGTAATGAAAAGGCTATATTTGATCATATGTACAGTTCAAAATAATCTGTTTATTCTTGAGTGCTTTACTTGTTTCAGACTTCTTTCTTTTCTATGTGGTACCTGACTGTCAAATTTTACTCTTCTTATATTATGCACTTGTTTTATAATTTCAATACTGTGTTATGTTAACTCATTCTTTCTAAGAGCAATCATGTGCTTTCTAATAAGTTTGGCATTTTCGCATTGTTTCATATCTTACAGGATCCCGAGAACAAAAAGATTATAGTTTGTGACGAGAAGCTGAAAAACTTGTTCGGAGGCAGAGAGCGCGTTGGGTTTCTTGAGATCTCAGGGTTGCTAAATCCTCACTTTGTCAAGTGAATGTTTCGCGGAGCAAGTACTTTGTACATGTTTTAACTGTAGCTACTGAAGTCATAGGTAGAGAACGTCACTCTGGTAGTTTATTAGTTAGTAATAGCTAGCTTACTTTTCTTGATCTTCTTGCTATACTGTTGTCTTCTCTGTCTGCCGCACTCAGATGATATGAGTGGGTGTTTGGATGGACAAGAACCAGGTTATCTCAATTATGCATTATAAACCATCTTCCTTAAATTGCAGAAACTTAGTTTATGTAAAAGATAGATGATCATTCTGCTTAAGTCTTCTGGGGGTGCGATGACAGTAGCATTCGACCTGGAAGTTCATTTGCACTGTCGACCACTGGGTGCACATCAATCTTGCTTCTTGGCAGTAGTATCATTTCAGCCATTTAATTCAATCGATGCACAACAGAAGTACCAATTGCTTCTGGTGGAATTTTCTCAGCAATGAGTTGGATCACTGGCAGGGAGTACATACATTTTTTTCATGTGCCCTCAAGTTTCAGGGCACTGTCTGTGATGCAATGGATGAATACATGTTCCTGTCCTCTAGCTATGAAATCACAGAGCATTGCTTATGTTGCAAACATAACATACTTGGTCTTATGATGAGATGAGAATTAGATTGAGATGCCCAAGTTACCTGGACCCGTTTCCGTACACCTTGGCCCATCTTGTATCCAGCCTGTCGGATCGGCCCAGTTACTAAATGTAAATAGTCTAAGTACCTTCTAGTAACATTTAAAAAATATTTAAATTCGCAGGAAATTTTGATACTTGGTACAAAATGATCGAAATTAATCCACAAGTTTAGCTATTTTATATGTAGAATTGGTATTAAATTCTTTTAGGATCTAGCCCATTGGTCTCTAGGATTGCTAGTCTCGGATTAACTTAATATTCAGATGAGTACGACGAAGTTAAATTCTGATCAAAATGATCTCTCTTAGAGTCGAACTCGAAACTTGTTATCGAAACTAATAACAAGTTGGGGGATCGAATCCAATTGTTAAACTCTGACCACCATGTGCACAACAACTCCATCTTTCCATAAGGGAAACTTCCTCATGGATTGCATGCATGGGTATAATTCTGATAGATTACGCATAATCAGCTTAACACATAACGATGTATTTATTCAGCACAGTCTATTTACCCATAATTTAAAGTGTAACACCCCCGATTTCATTTAAGATATTGTTCGCTTTGGGCCCATATGGTCCGCACGAATTTAAAACGCGTCTTGAATGATAAGGAAGGATGATACATATAAGCTCATGACAACCTCCGTGTTTTGTCCATGTGGGACTAACTTTCATTCTCATCATCATCTCAGGCCTTACACAATCTTCCCCCTTCGGGGCTCAACGTTCTCGTTGAGTCGACTCACATGATTCAAGTGAGCACGCGAGGTTGGCTCTGATACCTTCTGTAACACCCCCGATTTCATTCAAGATATTGTTCGTTTTGGGCCCATATGGCCCGCACGAATTTAAAACGCGTCTTGAATGATAAGGAAGGATGATACATATAAGCTACATGATTCAAGTGAGCACGCGAGGTTGGCTCTGATACCTTCTGTAACACCCCCGATTTCATTCAAGATATTGTTCGTTTTGGGCCCATATGGCCCGCACGAATTTAAAACGCGTCTTGAATGATAAGGAAGGATGATACATATAAGCCCATGACCACCTCCGTGTTTTGTCCATGTGGGACTAACTTTCATTCTCATCATCACCTCCGTGTTTTGTCCATGTGAGACTAACTTTCATTCTCATCATCATCTGAGGCCTTATATAAAGTGTCTTCGTTGTTTAATTCAGCTAAAACTTTATAATATATTTGTTTAATCATAAGGTACGCTTAATCAGAACTGTGCGCTCTATTGTTTAATTTTACATTGTGCATTTGGTTCTCAAGGACACATCTACAATTGAAGAAGAAAAAAACTGCAAAGGAAAAAAAAAGAACATAGAAGCATCATGAAAATGCTTCTGCAAGTTTATAGAGCAACTTAAAATTCCTACCACTGCCATGTACGAAAAATATAAACGTAATTTTATGTATGGATATAAAATTCGTCCACAATACCTGAATTAAAAGAGAGCACGGGCAATGAATGAGATGAGAAGGGAAGAGGGCCCCATGGAAGAAAGCATTCAATCGAACCCCCCACCATACACGCCCTTTGTGCTGTAATGATGCATTCACATCACATATCCTGCAGCCAAGGCAAAGCACAGCAAGGCCCCAGCCATTAAAACACTATGCTCTGCCCTGTCAAAGCTGTCATGAATGAAGGAAAAAGAAAAAAAAAACAGATCATTGTGCACAAGCTAATTTGTTTGTTCCCCTTCCTCCAATGGATCATGAGGTCCCCCTTTCCATCAACAAGCCATAAAGTGCCATCATTAATCGCTCAACAAGAAACAAAGATCCATTGGAAACATTAGAAAGAAGATTTATCAGCATCTGTGACATGGGAAACACCATTCAAGCAAGACAATATAAAAACAAAGAATACATATAACCATTAATACCAGACAGAACCAGAAAGTTTGGTTTTACATCAACTCTTTTAGCAAATTGAAAGTGGCTGCAGAAGGCAAGGGGGGGGAAATTTAAGCCCCCCAACCTCCCTCCTGCTACAGATCTAAAGTCAATAAATATCAGCTTCCAACAAGCAAAAAACACACATTATTATCAGTCTTGAATGTCGTCTGAACAGTGGTATACTGGCAGCTAGGTCCCTTGCACCAGAAAGAGAATGAGCCTAAAGACATCAGCACCACGATCCCTTTTGGGCATGGTGAGGTAGCAGCCTGTCGGAAAAAGAGACAGAAAACCCCACTCCATCCCATGGATGATGTAGTAGAAGTAACCAAACTAGTCAATCTACTCAGAACTCTGGATCCAGACTTCAGAGGATACAGTAAGTCTTGCGGAAGGAAGGCCTATCAATGATTATCCTCCTATCTACAGAAGATAGTTCACTTAGAAATCTGCAAATCCTCTCTATATTAGTCACTACTAATCTCTAATCCACAGTGAGTCAGCTGGTTAGGAAAATAACAGAATATAAACAGCTTGATTTCCTTCCATTTCCGTGTCGCCTTATCCATTAGATCTCCACTCTCCACAAAATGTTATTATCAGTGGTGATGTGTGGCTTCTCAAGAGCTGCAACCTTAGCCCGATGACTTGCAGTCGTGGTTATGTTCTTTCCACTCCCTCCATGGGGTAGCTCATGAGCTTCGCCGATTGACCCACACTTGATATCGGCTGGTGGGATGAAACAGTCCATGGAGAGGCCAGGAACATTAAAAGCCACCTCCTCAATAGTCCACACCTCTTCCATTCTGGTCTTGGTATGACTCATAGCTACTTCACCGAACCTGAAAAGGGTCACAACAGAACGGCCTGAATGTGCAACCATCACACCCTCGACCGGACGGTAATCTTGAATAAAGGAGTTGATAGTAGTTTCCCAGTACACAGCATCGCCACCGGCACTAGACTGAATTCGGGTCAGATGTGAGTCCTCCATGTGCACAAGGAGACCAGTTCTTTGGCTAAAATATCCAAACAATACATGTCTAATGATCTCAGCAGGGCCTTCACTCCTAGCCTTCAACGTGTGGGGGTCTGCACATAGCTTGAGGATAAAGCAATCTTCCCCATCGACCTTCTTCTCACCAATGCAACGTGCATTTGCAAAGAGGCTTGCAGTAGTCAATGGGTCCAGACCCTACAAAATTTAACAAATTCAGTCAAAATTTGCCAATGTAAGTAAGTTGGTTGAAACTCAAGCCAAAGCCTCAGTACCTGAAGGGCTCGTCTGAGAGGTCGGACAGGGCCCTTGGCAGCATGAGCACCAAGCCATGGGGTGTGGCGCCAAACCAACTTGCCATTGCAACCAGCATGAACCTTGCTCCCGCCTACTGCTAGCTCCACATACCACATTTCAGGTGCCATTTGCCAGAGCACGAAGCCGCCAGACTCCGCATCCTTCGATGCATGCCGGTTCTTAATGACCTTATTCGCAGTCTCAAACTCTGAGGCCACCATTTTCAGCTTTCCCATAGCATACGAATTGCGAATGGACCGAAGCAATTTCAGACCACCTGAAGCTGCTGTGTACTGCTGAAGTATGTACTGAGCCGAAGAAGTTTCCTGAAACAATATAACAAGAGAAAGAATTTAAAACCCGAAGGGAGAAGATAAAGTACAGATCAATATATTCATGTATTGATTAGAAAGCTGAACGGCAGGCATGCATCACATCTTGAACTAAAATGTTACATTACTGATAAAAGCTCCCAGCTTGCAGTGGAGAATATACTTCGCTTAAGATTACAGCAAATAATTAGGAAAAATAAATACTAGAACAGCAAGTTTTGGTAATGGAAAGCGTGAATTATCCACAAACTTGCCATAAATATCATAATAAATGCCTGAACATTGAAGAAATAGAGCAAGAGCAAGAGCAAGTTTAGTACGCTCACAATGGGAGTATCCTTGATGCTGAGATGAGGCAATGGATCAGCGGAGCACACGTGGACCGGCGCCAGCGGCGCTCCCATGACCCCGAGGAGCAGCCGGATGTCCGAGCGGCGGCAGGAGGCGGCAGCCGCCGCGGCGGCGGCGGCACTGCCGGAAACCGACGGCGCTCTCATGAGGGGTCCCATCATCCACTGCCCCCACCGCCGCTCCCTCCTCGGATCCCAGCATCCGCCGCCGCCGCCGCCTCCGACATCCCCCTCGCCGGGCTCCGGCCCCTCCATGAGCGGCGCGAGGCTCCCGGATCTCGGCAACGCCAAATCCCCCGCCATGAACTGCTGCTGGTGCTGCTGCCCCCACCACCACCTCCGCCGCTGCGGCAGGAACTCCGCCATGGGCGACGCCGCCGCATTCCGCCGCGGGCTCTCCGACCTGGACCTGGACCTGGACCTCGCCGGCGACAGCCCCCTCGCCACCTCCCCCTTCAACGCCGTGAAGAACCCCTGCTTCTTCTCCATCCTCCTCCTCCTCCTCTTCCTCCTCTCACTCCAAACCCTAAGAGAGAGAGAATGAGCCGCAACCGCCAAATAAAAACTGCGAAAGAAACCGGCGCAGAAGACGAAGAAGCCGAGAACCTTTCTGTAAAAAGTTATCTCCCACCAGTGGATTCTACGGCGCCGGAGGTAAACAAAACGACGACTAACTTCCGATGGGCCTCCGGCGAAGTAGAGAGAGAGAGAGAGAGAGAGAGAGAGAGAGAGAGAGAGAGAGA
>LTAE01000214.1:58533-90046 GCA_001647135.1 Pontederia paniculata | reverse complement strand
GAGAGAGAGAGAGAGAGAGAGAGAGAGAGAGAGAGAGAGAGAGAGAGAAAGAGAGATCCTTGGAAGTAGAGTTCAGAGTCGCAGAGAAGAGAAGGGGGAGACAAATGAGAAATATATAAAACCTAAAAAAAAAGTGGAGAGAGAGAGAGAGGGACAAGTCCGGTAATAAAAAAAAGTTTAGGGGTCGAATCGTAAACCCGTAACCCACAGCTACAAAGGCATCGTGACAGAAATAAAACGACACCGGAATATAACGTAACGCGTTCGGGAGTCGCATCACCTGAATAATACTGTGAACAAGATTGTCAAGATCTCGATCTTTTACGATCTATCTTACGATCTTTCTATATTTAACTTCGATCCTACGATTTAATTCGTAGGATATTTACGATCTTCATAAGATTTTTCATAAAATGAAACGATCCTTATCCTATCGTTGATCTTGTAACTCTCCTTCAATCTTAGGTAAGATCTCGATCTTAGCAACCTTGCCGGTGAATGCCGCTTCGTATCGGAATTTTTTCGCCGCGGTGAGGATTATCGGACAGTGAGCGCGGTCGATACGGCGGCGCGCCGTTATAGAAGGTTGCGCGTCACGTGAGCTGAGTCGAGCCACCGCACGTGACAGAGGTGGGGAGGGTTAATGACTTAACTTAATTAACGAATTTAATGACAATAATTATGCGAGTAAATATTTTTTTATTTCCTTCTTTCCGTGAATTAAATGGATTTGGAACGTTGTCTCTTTTCCGTTTCTATATAGATGAAAGGAAACGGACGGTCTTGATGTAAGAAGAAAGAAATAGGGGAAATAAATAATTAGCAAGGGTGGTATGATTGTAATTATGGTCGTTAATTAATATGTTGCCGCTACCACATCAATATTGAAAGCAAGTGGGTCCGGAAAAAAATATTATAAAAATGGTGTCTTATAATCTCATTTTCCATATTTTTAGCTTATGGATGTATGAGTGGTATTTTGACGCAAGGTTGCTTAATCGAAATTATGAAGCAATATTGTAAATGCACCAACCTTGCATAAAAAAATATTACGAAAGTAGATATGGGCTTACTATATAATAAATTAAACTCAAGCAATAAAAAAATCATGATCATAATCGATATTAAAATCTCTTAATATTTTAGTAATCTTTTGATATACTGAAATCTTATTATCTATAAAAAAACATCCATTTAAATAATATTTATCATCGATCAAACTGGTGCAAGATCTTAAGTTCGAATCCTTTTATTTTTAATTTTTTTTATACTAGGTCTTGACATCTTTTGTGATCGAAAAAAAATCAAATGATGAAAAAAAATATTATCTACTACATATTTATCACCTCATAAATTGTTCCCAAAAATTGGTCAAAATTATTAGAAATATTGCAATATTAAAAAAATAAAAATATATAAGAGATTAAATTATATAATTGTATATTACTATAATAAATTTAAGTAAATATATAGTTATTAAAACTCAAAGAAAAACTGTAAACTTTTAAAGTTAAAGAAAAAAATGTCTAAAAATTATCATTTTTTATAAATAATAATAAATGATATAATACAATTAATAGTTAGAAATATGTATATACTTTAACCGTCAATCTTTCGTCTAAATATCTGTTATAAATTATAAGCATATCTTTTTTATTTCAAGCTTAACGAAGAAGAGTCCTTTTTTGTACCATGAATCACAAATCATAAGTTTTTTTATTTATTTGATATATATATATATTTATATATATATATATATATATGTATAGCATCCAAATATCATTTTGTAAAATTCTTCATCAACCAAAAAAAAATTATAATTTTAATCAAATATGCAAGTGCATCTATGCACATATATTTTTATGTATTTTATGTTAAACTTACATTTCCTTTTTTATTTCACAACACATTTTCATATCTCTTTAAATTTACATACTTTTTGGGTTTGCTTTCATTTAAAAATGAACAAGTATCTTCCTTTTTTTTCTTTCATTTAAACTGAAATGTCATGCGTGAGAAGACCCAAGTCAAATTACATGTGCTATAGATTAAAAATTAGGATAATTTTTCTTACTCGTATATTTAACATTTTTCACTTTTAATCTCAAACTAATAACTTACAAATTTTGTATCCCTAATACATAAGACCTTTTTTTCATTAAATTATTTTTAAATTGTCAATGGCCACTTTACCCCTCTGTATTATAATTTATTTTAATAAAAAAGTTAATCGTCGGGAACAAAAAACAATTTTTACAATAATTTGACTGAAGTAAATGGGAGGACTTGTAATATTTTTTTTAAAAAAAAATAACTTATATTATGATGCATACTATGAGGCAACATTAATTGATCAACGGTCACTTATTACATGTTAAAAAAAACAAGTTGCACGACGAGAATAATCGCAATTAATTAATGGCCTATCTTCCACGTGCACATTAACTAAGATTTTAATTACAAATCACTCTTTAAGTGATATTATGATATATGTCTTTTTGTCGGTCCAAGAAGAAGAGGAGACAGTGAGAATAAATTATTAATTTGTTGATAAATGGAGTGGACCATAGAGATTAACTAATTATACTATAAAACTTTATCTATCATGGATAAACTCCAAATATCATATATTAGAATGATGTAAGTGTGAGAAACCTCTCATTGCAAATGAGTTTAAATTGTATTACAAATAAGTTGCATTACCATTCAAAGCTAATTTCAAACTATTAAAAAAACCAAATATTTAAATAAGAGTGTAACATTTAAGTAGGTAATATTATGTTATATATTTCTTCAACAGTAAAATATTAAATTTACGATAAAATAAAAAAAATAGAAGAAAATCTAGAATTAATCATAAACCTAAGATTCTACAATTGAAAAAAATAAATTAATACTTCATTTTTTTCTTCTTTTTGTCATTTTATATTTACCAAGTAATTGACTTTGTATCTCACCACTTTTTATGTGATCAGCTAATTCTGTATTGTTAAAAGTTTTATTTATTCTTATCAACAAATCATATTCATTAATTATTGTTTATTCAAATCATAGAGACTTAAAGTAAAATTGTGATAATGCCACACAAAATTAGTTGGCAAGATTGAGAAATGTTGCTGCCGTGAATTACGCAGTCGTTGCATCCAATCTTCAAATGATTGATTGAGTCACCAACAAATTGTCATGTCATTATTAATGAATTAATTGATATTTCACCATTCTAATAATTGAATATAAAGATCCAATTTTTTCCCTTTCGTCAAAAAAAAATTGCGATCCATTATCTTTAGGAGTGTTGTCGAGCGGAAAATATATGTTTTTATTCTTATTTGTAATTATGGTAAATTGGAGTTATATTTTTGTCATCCCCTAATACCTAATATTTAATCCTTCGCTGTTTATTAGCTTTTTTTCAATAAATGTTTGTGTCAAAGTAGATGCAAAAGACATATTTTCTTTAAACCTTTGGTATGATCTAATCAAGTTCACAATATTACTTTGACGAGTAATAAATAAAGATGAAAAAATAACAATTGTGATGAGTTTGAAAATTGGTCATAAAACTATCAGAAATATGATTGATGATATGGTAAATGCAATACAAAATTTGTTGTGACTTACAAATACAATTTTCATGTATCAACTTGAGAGAATTATAGTCATGTTCTTGAGAATAAGAGCTGCAATAGTACACCTTTTTTATTCATGAACTAAAAAATGTGTATGCTATTCTTTTAATAATAATAATAATAATAATAATAATAATAATAATAATAATAATAATAATAATATTGTTGTTCTCAATTATGACTTTAATTATTTTTTTACAAATGAGACTAGTGATGACTTTAATTTGAAGTAGCAAATGATGCATGTATCTTGTATGTTTCCTAGTGTCCCATTGTCCATCCCTTCATGGGAAGTTGGGTTCCATCAAGTTAATTCATGTCATGTACACAAACAACGACATGTCCAAAGTCTTTTCACAAGTTAACTATAAGGAAAAAAAATGAATGAACTCATCTGCCAAAATTTCCCTTTCCTCGTGTTTAGTTAATGGGTATACATCATGGATCCCACGACATGCACAATGGAGGATAATGATCATTTACCAAATAAGTCACATCATGTAATTTAGTAGAACCAATGCATGCTATGGTTATTATTATTAGTTTGGTAGGCAATGATGGCAATTAAGTTTATAAATGCACCCTTTTCCCATTTTTAACATTAAAAAACAATCCAATTGATATATTTCCATGCCATCATGAAAAATCCACTAATTGATTGACTTTATGTGTTAGATAAATATTTGCACTACTAAACCAATCAAAATACATGAAAAACTTAGTAAGTCCTCATATATATACAAATCAATACTTAGATTAAAACCAATCACTCTCTTTGGGTGAGTCAATATACTTTTTAATATAAAAACAAATCAATAACCATATGAAAAAGAACACAAGAAACAATAACCTCCGTTATAATTAAAAGAATATTTACTTTTTTGGATACCCGCTCGGAGCCTCCGATGTTCAGTGACTATTAGCATATGACTAATTCGGAGTGAGTTAAAGGATATAATGGTATACCCCTTGGCCAAATTGGTGATTCGAAGGCTCGAACTCGGAGATAGTAGCTTATGATTATTTAATCCAGACACACTCCTATTATCTAGGTGTGCTAACGAAAGTTGATTACGATGCTACGTAAATACGTAAGTAGCTAAGGTCATATTATTTCTCAATGGTAGAATATTAGAAATATGAATATATGGTGAATGTTAGATTTTTTTTCTCTCCTAATTTTTTATATCCACCATAAATTTAATATTTTACTATCATTGAAAGAGATATATAACATAGTGTTACCTACTTAAATAAATAGCATCTTCGTTAAATTCTACTTAAAAAGCTTCTAACCTTTAAAATTAATTCGACATGATAAATCTAATTCTTAATGAAAAAATAAAAAAAAGGGAACATACAGATTTTCTTGATGTTCTTATATGTTGCCAAAGACATATAAATGTTGTTATCTCTTGAGTTCTTCAGTGTTGTAACCCCATTAAACAACAAGATTTTCTTTCCCAATTAACAATTCCAAGCTCAACATGGCAAGCACAATGTCACTGAAACTTTGGCTGTTTATATTCAATTGCAACTTCATCACACATGATAATGCTGAGGTACTGCTGCTAGGTATCCGGCCACAGATTTAAGTAATAAAAAATGCAGTTTACATGAGAGGATTTGGTGAGACATCAATGTCTTATACAATGACCGGAACAAGAATCCAGTCCCTCATAATTAATCTTTTTTTTTTTTTCGGTGTAATACCCACCGGTGTCCAGAGCTATTAGCACCTGACTAATCCGGTGTTTCGGGCGCGCGCGGTAAATCAGTTATACCCTGATCAAATTGGAGACTTCGGGGCTCGAACTCGGGGCTATTAGCTCCCAGTCCCTCAACCCGGGGGACAGACCCGGTGACCATCTGTGTCAACCAACTTGGTTCCCTCATAATTAATCTTTTAATTGCTTTTGTTTGCTGCTCCTAAGAACTAAACAAGTACTTGAGCCCTGGGGGCATTGTACAAACTGGGGGCACCATGAACAGCTAATAACATATATAAACTACAAGCATCTGCTGCATTATGATCAGAAGTATGTTCTCAGGACCATGAAACAGTTAAAGTTTTTTTTTTTTTCGATAACATTTTAATAGTACTGCTATTGCTACTGCTACTGGGGGACAAGAGTTCAGCTAGTGATGAGCAAGTGGAACCCTCAAAATGGCAATTGCACACCTGCTCCCTTCCAATGGAGAAGTCAAGGAGCATCCTGCACACAAGTCCTGAAATCTTAGTCGGCCCCCCGTGATTAGGAATTAGATTCCAACCAAAATGCCTTTTTTTTATCCTTAAATCACTCAGTCCACAGAGAGAGAGAGAGAGAGAGAGAGAGAGAGAGAGAGAGAGAGAGAGAATACATGACTCAGGAGTCAGTCCATTTGTTGCTTTCTTTCATATCCAATCTGATCAGACAGCGGCTGGATGCCAAATTCCTAGAGGCCAATCAGCTCAATCAGTTGCATGTCAAGCAGTCAAAAGCATCGTACTAATCATTTTGATTTGTGTGCAAAATTTGCAGACAGTGCAGTGCTGATTTTACTATTTTATCATCTTACATATGGAAAACAATGGGGGAGTCTAAACAGATAAGGGGAGGAGGGCACAGTAAAGAGGCATGCAGCAGGTAGATGCATGGCTTTATGGTTCGAAACAGTTCATGTGCACGCTCTGCAAACATGAACAGGAGGTGACAAGGACTTGAGAGCGTTGGCGCAATTAAGCTGCTTAATTTCTGCACACAAGACGCCCTGCCTGTGTGGACTTGATGCATGCATGCATGCACTCCGCCACCTTCGCGTGGCTGCAGACTCTGGTCTCGTCCACAGTACTACGTGCATGCGGCCGGCCGCGCGCCGCACCAGGCGCATCGGCCGCCGGCGGTCTCCAGGAAGATGGAATGGAACCGGAGTTCCACCGTTTGCAGCTGATCCCTGCTGCATGAGTGCATAGTCCAATCACCTGTTCATGGCTTAATCCAAGACCCCCTTCAATTTATTGATCGAGTTGATCTGCACACCATGCAACTGCAATGAATGCATGCAGCTAGTGATCGCAACAAACGACCTGCTTGCACTGCCTCCCACTGTTTTCCTGTAGAGCTTTGTGAAGCATTGCAAGTCCATTTACGTCGCATGATGTGGATCTGAAGAACACTTTTCAGTAGCCTTTATAACCAGCTGTGAGGCGATCGAGGAGAAGCAAAAGAGATGGTATGACATGACAACATGGGTCATGGCATGATCTTTACAAGCTGCATAAGTGTTAGGTGGTGGTGGTGGGGGATCAGATGCCACTACTGCTGCCACTGTTAAGCTTTGACATGAGATATGATATATAGCTGTATATGCTCGATCCAACTCTCTTTTGCCCTTTGTACCACTGCGATCCAAATTCCATCCGACCTGATCAGGAGGCAGTGGCAGGAAAGCAAAAGGAGGAGAGGGAGAGGGAGAGGGAGAGGCATGGGCATGTCAGTGCTGCTGCATGCTGAGGACCATAATGCTCATGTGCTCCATTTTTACTAAGACACTGTTTAGCTTTTGATTTTTTTATTTCTGATCATAAATTAACACTGTTTGCTCTTTTAAGATGCTTGGATCATAAGCAAGTAACTGTGAAAGTAATGATTCAAAGTAGCTGTTTAAACACAGTACAAATCAAACAAAAAGCTCCTCTGTGAATTGTGAAATTTTGTAAGGAAGTGACATATATGATGCAATGAGGTAGAGATATTGGTATCTTTTTGCAGTAGAGTGCAAGTAAGATCACATATGTTGTTGGAAGGATGGTACTTGCATTGCAAGTTGCAGTAAAAACTTTGCAGAATGAATGATGGATAAAAAGCATGCAAGTTAATTAGAAGCAAGAAAATGAACCAGTAGCTCAACTGTTTTGCTCACTGGTTGGATTGTCCTGTTTTATGTAAGAGACTGTTTGTGGATGGATTGCTCTCTGATAATAGAGATCATAAAAGCAAATCTTTACAAGTTCCAAAGGGCACCTTCACACCTTGGCACACAGACAAGCATCACATGTAGATATCATGCTTGGCCAAAATGAGGTAAGATAGATTAATGTGAAAGGACTTTGGTGCTCAAAGTTTGACGGCAATAAAGCTATCAACTTGTCCATAAACTGGGGACCTTGTCTTGGTGCAACAAGGAATGAGATCATGTAGCCATAAATCAAAGCTTCATGCGTAGACTTGTCCAAGAAATATTCATACAATTATAATACCTCGATCCCGCTTTCAGCTCATGTCCCACACGAATTTAAAATACGTCTTTAGAGAATGCTACATATAAACTGATGATCATATTTATATTTTGTCTACGTGAGACTAACTTTTATTTTCATCATCTTGAGATATTACAATTTTTTTCCTGGGGCTCAACGTTCTCGTTGCCCATATAATTCAAGTGAGCACACGAGGTTGACTCTGATATCTTCTGTAACACTTCTGATCCATTCAAGGAATTTAAAATGCGTCTTTAAAATGATAAGAAAGATGATATATATAAGCTCATGATCAATTTCATATTTTGTCTATGTATGATTAATTTTCATTTTCATCGTCTAACTTTTATTTTCATCATCTTGAGACTTTACAATTATATCTATCTATCTATTGTTACATTAAGAAAAGTTTGAGTTTCTAACTCTTCTCAATAAGAGGTCTTGTAATGTGGTTAATTAATTATTACTGTTATCCTTCCTAAGATTCCTTCCTTTGCCTTGTTGTGGATGGACAGTGTTAAAACTTCAAAAGTAAAAGAGATCCCTCTTCTTCCTTTTTAAAGAGTGGAGAGGCTACAAATTGTCTTCTTCTTTTCCTTTATCTTATCTCTTGTAATAACCTGATTAGTAACTGTGTCTGCATGTGTTCCTGCCTGCAAGCGGCCATGGCCGATGCTTCCGTTCATGCAAACGTCCGAAAGCAAGGGGACGAGAACAGTGACGTCGCCCATTTGGATCTCTCTTTCTCTCTCCTCTTCTCTTCTCTCATTTGGCTGTACAGAATAATTTTTTGTTTGGTGCAGGAGCTGATCAGTACATATACATGGATATAGTGCATGCAGTGTGTACAGTGTACTGTGTGTTATATATATATGATTTGTATCTGATGAGTTCTCTCCTCGTCACTGTTGATGGTGGTCAAGAACTCCACTCACACACCTTCATAGAACACACATCTCCCAAGAACTCCAAGTGCTCCCAATCACCACCATCTTGCTGTCCTCGTCTGTCTCAAAAGGTAAACAACATGTTTATTGATGGTGGCATTGGTAAATGGTGAGATAATACAGGTGCTGAATGAAGCCTGTGGGCACTGCCATTAGTGCTGCTATTTGAAAAAAGCACTTCTATATCCTCCTAATAATCTTCTTAAAAATTCTCCTAACCTCACACAATGATATCCTTTGTAATTTCATCAATTTTTGAGGGGCAAATTAATTATGTGAGTATTAGGAAGATTTTTAGGAGGATGAGTTAGGAGGATTTAGATTTTTTCATTTGAAAACTATGTTAATAAAAGGGATAGTAAGATGGAGTGTTATTTGTAAACTAAGCTAATAAAAATGATAGTAAGATGTAGGTTGAAAAAATTTCCAAAATGACCAGCAAGTCCACTTGCATGCATTTCCCAAACTAGAAAATCTCTAAGTGACTACGTATGAGAAATGCAACACTTAGTCGCTCTAAACTCACGAATAACAAAGTAAACATAATCTCTACTTTATCGTTAATTAATATTAAATTCGTCGAATTCGATAATAAATTAATATTTTAATTTACGATCAATGCACATAATAATTAACTCATGTCACTTTTCAAATACTATGATAGGAATTAGTTTGAAAAATATTTTATATAAATTAGTTTGAAAAATATTCTAATTCAATAAAAAAATTTGATCGTTAACTTAATGAAAAAATAAGTAGGAGAATCTCTGGTTATTTTTAAAATTATTACTTTTTTATTTAATTAATTATATTACTCTAATTCCCTTATTCATTTAAATAGTATTAACATATAACATTCTTTCTTTCACATTTTTTATTTTATAATATTTCTCCTCTTTTCATTTTTTTAAAATATAAAAAAATATTTAATTCAGAAAATTTTTAAATAAATTTTAAAAGTATTTATAATATTAGATTAAATTACTGTGATTATTTTATTTAAATACATTTAGACTAAAAATTTCAAATGTATCATAGACAACATTTCTTTAAATAAACATTAAAACTATTTATTGTTATTATTATCAACACAATTATCCAAACATGTAACTACTTATTTTTTAAAATAATTTTCAACACTTAAAATATTTTTCAGCACCAATGCTTGACAGATACTTTTTTATTAGCCAGGCTGAGAATATTAACGATATTATAATGTTGAATGGGTGTGTTTTTTTCCTAAAAAAAACATTAAATTAAATTTTGTTAAAATTTATTTGTGATGTATAAATTGAATGGGCGAAACTTTAATGTTAAGCCCAAAACTTTGGAGCCCAATTCAACCTACTGAAACGAAACGTTCTGGGCTATATGTTCGGTTTAATTCATAATGGGCCTACTAAAAGAAGCCGTAATGGGCCTATGAAATCTATTATTTTCCAGTTACTAAAATATTTTCTTTAATTTTCTTTTGACTGTTTATTGCATAACTTGTCATCATGATTCATAATGGACGATTGGATATGAGATATTCGATTAAAATAAATAATTTATTTAATATTCATATTTTTTCAATCATATATTTTAAAGTCGATGGTACATAAAATAGGAGACACACCCTAATTAAATAGGGTACACCTTAATTATTTTTTTTATATATGATATAATATGAATGGTTAATAAGATGCAATATAGTTGTTCATAAATCTTATAACTTTACCACAATTCTTCACAACCAAGCTACGAGATGCATCTCAATTTAACTTAAGAAAAGAAAAGAAAAAGCCTAAAGCCATGGCAAAGTAACCATGATGAACAATTGAGAACCATTTGGTGATCAATGAACCCTAAAGGCAAGCAAAGTTAGTATGATCTTTGTGCACTTTTACCAGAGTGGTGCATGCATGCATCTGCAGTCTTAGTGATCATGCTGTCAATGGCCTATTGGACACAATTCCAATTTCCACAAGTCACTTGAGTGAGTCCTCTTCATGTCTACTTAAATTTATCATTTAATAACACACACAATAACTTTTTTTTTTCCCTTTTCGGTTACAGTTCAACAATTAATATTGTTTTCGATAACAGCAGGAACCATTGCTGTCTTATTCATTGGATGGTACTAACTGCACTAAGAAATGCTTGAGAAAATAAAATTGAGTTTGGAATCGGATGAGTTCATTTGAACTTGCCTAATTCAAAATATAAATATCAAACCAGGATGCATTAGATTTGTCGGTTCAATCGGTTTTCAGTTTCTTTTTTTTTTCTTATAGCAATTCGAATCCGGACGGCAATTAGAATGAACTCACTCGCAAGGTTTATTCTTATAACTTTTTTTTATATTGGTTCGGGATATTCGGTGTCCATAATTACTAACACATGATTAATTTGAAATCGAAAATAAAAATACAACGATATCTCTCTAATCAAGTCGACCCCACATAGTGAGATAAGACATTGTTGTTGTTGTTGTATTTCTCTAATCAAATTAACGACTATAAAAAATAAATTTGAAGTCAGTCAATTGAAAACACAAACTGCTAACCAATTTTGTCAACTGAACTTAATTTATCGTTTCACTTTATATGCATATATAAACGTACATTTTGTAATCTTCAATGACGCCTCTTAATTATCTGGGAAGGACATAAAAGTTGTCACTTGCACCACTATAAAATGGTACCATGCTTATTCTTTCCTCTTGCAGCAATACCTGCCAAGTGGTATCCAGAGTTCACTGACATGAGGGGTCTCTGCACAGCCCTGCTTCTTCTCTTCATCCTCATCTCCTCCTCGTTAGGGGCCGCCATGGGAGGGTCAGGTAACAGAACACAAGCTCAATCATCAAGGCAATTGTGCATCTGTGTAGTTGTTGCAGTGTTGCTACAGTTTGCAGTCAACTGCACATAACACTGTTTGTTTGCTCTCTCTGTGTGTTTGGTTTGAACTTTGAAGCTTTCTGCGACGCCAAGTGCAAGGTGAGGTGCTCCAAGGCCGGCGCGCACGACCGGTGCATCAAGTACTGCGGGCTGTGCTGCGCACAGTGCCGCTGCGTGCCGTCGGGCACCTTCGGAAACAAGGACGAGTGCCCGTGCTACAGGGACAAGTACACCGGCGTCGGCAAGAGGAGAAGGCCCAAGTGCCCTTAATATGCAATGTCCTGCGTTATTGTCACATGCAACGAACAACGAGTTCATGGTCGTGTCATGTTGTAGATTGAAGAATTTAACATCTCCAGGACATGCAAAGTTTCTTAGGCTTCATTGCCACTTTCATGAAATAAAAAGAGCAGTATCTTATCATGAAATGAAAGATCAAACACAGCATGTTCCACAATTACTTAGTTCATATCAAGATTATTAAGATCGATATTTTTTAAGATCGTAAGAGGATTGTAAGATCGATAATGATAAAGATTATAAAATTTTGTGAATGATTATATAAAGATCATAAAAATCCTACGAGTGAAATTGTAAGATCGACAAGAAGTTAAATATAGAAAGATCGACCTTGATTCATGCTAATTGTTGGTCACTGAATCAGATGCCTGAAGAACTGCATAACAAATATTTGCCAATTGCACTATTTGCAACATCATAAATGCGCTTACAGTAAGTATTACTAGTCTCTAGTCCTCACAAATTGCAACACTTACCAGCTCAAGTAGCCTTCGCTGTTCCTGCAAGTAAAAAGATCATTTTTTTTCCTTTCAAAAAAGGGACTAACATGCATGAAGAAATTCCAGTTTTAATTTATTTTTCTACTAAACATGAAACTGTAAACTCATTGCAAGGCTTGAAGGTTTATTCATTTTATTGAAAGTACACAAAGTCCACAATCTCTAACCACGACTTTGAGCACTACAAGCAGAGGAAAACAAGTAGTTGAAAGAAGAGTAATTATTCCAAGGAAAATTGACTACAACTATGTTACAATATCCCGAAACATGAAAATCCGTCACAATTTGCTCTCTCCTGAGTGAGAACAAATGAAGCCTCTACTACATCCTTGTGTGGTATGATAGTATCAAGTCTCCCAAAAATTAACAAGACTACAGCAACATTTCAGCAATCTGAACGGCATTAAGAGCTGCACCTTTACGTATCTGATCTCCACACACAAAAATGTCCAACCTGTTTGAGGTATTTTAATCAATCTGTCTTAGTAAATAGTGACATTAAAGGGGATATGTTGCTATTCAAATTCTTATGAAAGCGAGATATATACCCATAGTTGGTTTCTTGAGATAGATCTTGACGAATGCGACCAACTGCAACATCATCTTTGTTAGACACCTGCAACGCATGCTAGATTTAGTCTGGTACATGGAAGTGAAAGAGTTCAACCATACAGTTTTTAATAAAATGAAAGGTTCAACCTCCAAAGGCGTAGGGTAGTGATTAGATGCCCTGTCATCAATGACAATCACACCGGGAGCTCCTTCCAGAATTTGTCTTGCAGTATCCTTTATTTAAACAAGCAAAAAGATATTAAGAGTTATCCACGGTTGTATCATAATCAAATATTCCAAAGAAACTTTGGTACATAAAAGGTCAAGAACAACTTCCTAGATATCTAGATAAACCATATCACTAAAGGAATATGCAACAACATATAAACATGATTATAGATAATATTTACAAGCACATCCACCAATTAAAACAAATGCACATCCAAGATCCACATTGCGGCTACTAGCTCCATAAGTGACATCAACAAGGTCTTCAACACTTCATCAAGGTATTTTGGAGAAAAAAAACTGAATGAAATTTCAAGATGCACTGCCCCTTCAAATGTCTGAATGCTACCTCTTTTGCTAATTAACAATGTCTGAGAGTACATCAGGTGTTAAAATGGTTGGTAAGGAAAGGATGACTACATAATTCGAGCAATAAACCATTTGTACATCAGGTCTTTAATTATCCAAACATTTTCACCATTCCAAGACAAAAACCTTAAACACCCCTCAAAAAACACAAAAACCTTAGAGAAAAAACAATAGAAAATTCAGAGATCGTGTGTTGAATTTCAGCGATTATACATTGAACACAAAATAAAATGCCTCTCAAACACAGTCTTTAAGTAAATCTATAATTAGAAGCTAAGCTGAATAGATTCAGAAAAAAGACAATCTGCTGCATATAACCTTAAACAAAATATCTGAGGAAGGTATGATATGACTGTTCCAAATATGGGCAGGTATATTATTTCAAATGCTAAAGACTCATACAAAGATAAGAGATGCATCTATTGCACAGATTTTTGTTTTTTGGGAAAGCTCTATCCGCTGAATATATAATATCATGGATCAAAGTCCAATCTTCTTTTGAATTAATCTCACAACTAAAATAAAAATTCAAACTGCTGAGCCAATAAAGCTCCTATGCAAATGCAAGAAGCCATAAGGCAGACATGTGCACATCGCACAGAAATGAAAAATGAAGGTACTAAGTTACTAAAAAACTTTTTATGTCACATAAAACTAAACAAATTATTATTTGGAAAAATTGAAAATATAGTTAACCAGAAAAATCAAAGTACATGAAGTGTTGACATGAAGCAAGACCGAACAACTAACCTCGTCAAGTGGATTTTCAAATTGGAGATTGATACTTTCAGCATGTGCACGCATCACAGGAACTCGAATACAAGTTGCAGTCACTTTGACATCAGCATCGTTCTAGAAAATATAACATGTCACACGTTCAAACAACAGAAAAATGTTTTTCTAACAAATTTGTATGAGCTTCAAAAAAATTTCAGACGTCAGGAAACATACCCATATTTTCATCGTTTCCTTCAGCATTTTCATTTCTTCCTCATTGTAACCATTTGACAAAACTTGTGAATTGTGTGAGAACAGATTAAATGCGTACTGCAAGAAATATTAAATAGTATGATATTAGATTATTCCATCTAATTGGCCATCATTATAAGGTAACTCATGAGAGATAAAAAGGTAAACCTGCTGCTTGAAAATGTTACAAGTGGGTTGCTTCCCTTCCAAAACCTGTGGGGACGATAAGAACAATCTGTGTAAGTTCACCTACAACAAGAGAATCGCGATAAATTTAATAATATAGGAGGAGTAGATAACCTCACGAGTCTGCAACTCAAGCTCTCTCATTGCTTCAGCACCAGCACCACTCGCTGCTTGGTAGGTGCTGACAACCATCCTTGTCACCTGGAAAAATGTAATAATCACAAAGATACACGTACAACAATATTAATCTAAGTGTACTAATCACCGAAACCAATCCTGGATATTCCACTGTAAGGATCAATAAGTAAAAGTTCACTCGCAAAGCACATGAGGTAGGACTACTAAATTATATAGCACACATGGAGCAACTGAAAGTTAGACAAATACATGTGCTTGTCGACCCAGAAGCATTCAACATTTTTTTCTCTACATTCAGTAATTAAGTGCACTGTATTCATTAATTCACCAAGTAATGGCTTACCAAGATCTATGCTTCAGCAAACATAACCTTTTTGGAGGGAATTTTTGCAGAAAAAAAGAGGCTTCAGAGACTAACGAAATCGTAAAATTGTGTACTTTGAAAACTAATGAAGTCACAAAGGTCAGCAGTCATAGTCCAATCTTCAACAAGACTCAGGTGTAACATCATAAAGATCGGTTCTTTATGGAAAAGTACTCACCTTTGCGTGACGATGAAGCGGCGTGACTGCCACCAAGCATATGATAGTGGAGCAGTTCGGGTTGGCGATCAATGCGCCCTTGCCGTTTCTTCCCTTGAGCCGGATATGCGCCATGGCTTCGGGGTTCACCTCCGGAACCACAAGCGGCACTTCGGGCGTCATCCTGAACGCGGAGCTGTTGTCCACGACGATGGTGCCCCGGTCGACGGCGACGGGCGCGAACTCCTTGCTGATGGAGCCGCCGGCGCTGAATAGGGCGATGTCGACGCCGTCGAAGCTCTCGGCGCGGAGCTCCTCGACGGTGTACTCGCGGTCCTCGAAGGTGATGCGCTTACCGGCGGAGCGGCGGCTGGCGAGCATCTTGATGCTCCGGTAGGGGAAGTCGCGGTCGGAGAGCACGCTGAGAAACTCCTGCCCGACGGCTCCTGTGACGCCCACCACGGCAATCGACGGCCCGTCTTCCCGGAGGCTCATCCGGACCGCGGTGCGGGCGCCGGCGACGCGCCGGCGATGGCATTTCGAGATGGATGGCGTGGAGGCGAACGAGGAGAAGAGCTGGAGGCGGTGGGCGGACGCCGTGGACTGCATCGTTGGCGGCGGAGGAGATGAGGGCAGGGGGGTGGTGACCGTACCGCGCTGCGCGGGTTCTATTTTTTAGGGTTCGCGTGGCGGGGACACGCGTTTCTCGTTCATTTGAAACGCGTTTCTTGTGCTTCGGGAAATGGCGATGTGGTATACCGGAGGTGAGGAAACCACGGCAGCCTATTGAGTCGAGAGCTAAGAATAATAATGATATTTCTTTTATCATATTGACGATTTTAGAATTCAAACTCATAATTATTAATTTCCGATCTCTCGACTCAATGCACAAATTTACTAATCATATGTCACTTAATTGATTTGTCTTGAGATAATTTATGAATTTGTGAAAGAATTTTTATTATTATTATTTCTTATTGGATGTTCTCAAATGGAGTGTGATTTTAGCATCAAATTTTGATTTTTCTTTTCTTTACATTATTTATTCATAGGTTGTGTTGATGGCTTTTGAATGCTCACATTGTAATTAGAAGTAGTCGCCTTCCCTTTTCAGAAATGTGACAAGATAAAAGCAAATGGAAAGCACCACAAGTAGTTGTACTTAGAAAAATGTCATCTTGTTTGATTTGTCTTGAGATTAATGCTTTTTTTTTTCTTGAACTCATGCTCTCGAATGATGAAGTCCAGTTTGCTGGTTAGTTCATTGTATTTTCTTGTAGACATTACATATCAACTTATTCATATGATTGATCTTTGGTTAAATTTTTGGAGAAACATGTAAGATGAAGTTTTCTTTTGCACTCTACATTATTGTTGTTCAAGCAATAACTTTTACTTGTTTGTGGGTCAAGATTTGAATCTCAGACCTCTAAATGATAGTCAAAACCCTCTAATCACTATACTAGTTAAATAATTATATTTCTTTTAGCTTTTATTTTATTTATTGATCGTATATACATACATATATATATATTCTATATCGAAAAGTTGGACGGATCGAGACTCCCTCCCACACTATAGGTGGGTCCGCCCCTGTATTCAGTGGATGCTTAAGAATTGTATCAAGTATAGGCTTTTCCTTGTGGCTATTGGATCAAGTTATGCATTGATTATTTCATTATTTTCCCTGTCCATGATCATTTATCAGTGCTATTTCGCCAAACTTATGGACAAAAGATTTAAAGTCTAAGAGTGATACGTAAAAATATGTATTGTTAAATTTGTGATGCAGATGGCAAGTGGCTAAATCTGATTCTGCAATCATCAAGGTATATATATATCCCTGTCATAATCAGTGTTCCTTGTGTACTTCTCATAAAAGTTTTATTAGCTTCTTGTTTTTGTTGTTTGCCCTTGGTTGTGCATCTTCAGTAATCAATAAGTACAAGATGAGATATAGCTCATTCTTGGCATGGCCTGGATTATGCCATAGTAAAAAATGACATAACAAATTCATTTTAGGTTGTCTTAGCATTTGTTACTCTTCATCTTGAGTTTCTCCACACAAGTTAATTTGTAAGGGCGACATCAAATGTTAACATCTATTTAAATTTTTTGAACAAGCTGAGTAACTTCCTGAAAATATGCAGGTCTTGAGGAAGTACATGAGTTTTCTTTAGGTGACAGCTCAAACGTAGGGGTGTTCATCGGGTCGGATTGATCTGATGAACCTGACGATCCGAATCGATCCAATCTCAATTGGGTCGGATCGGATCATTAATCGGATCGATCCCGAATCGACCCGATCATAACCCGATCACTAACGGATTGAGTACGAATTTCAATTTTTGAACCCGATCAACCCGATCCAACCCGATGATCAGAACTTTTATATATTTTTTATTAAATTTGAGCCAATTTATTCTTAATAACAATTTTATATTCCTTTAAAATTAATATATATTACAAATTTATACTTTATATTCTTTAAAATTATTATAAATCATTGAAAATAATATGTTTCTTTATTTTTAAAAATATAATTAATGTTAAGTATTATATAAAATAATTAAAATATATGAAAATTTTAATCGAATAAACCGTTGATCCGACAAGATCCAACCCGACCCAATGAAGATCGGGTTGAATCGGATTCGATGACTAATTTATCATCAACCCGACCCAATCCAACCCGAACAAAATCAATCGGATTGGATCGAATTTGGGATCGGGTCGGGTCAAACCCGACCCATGAACACCCCTACTCAAACTATTGGAAAAGGCGAAACTGGCAGGTAATCAAATGAAAATTGATCAAGGTATACTCCAATTTCTGCCATGTTCGTCAGATGCTGAAAATTAGTCTCTGTACATTCATAAGGTTGTACTATGTTAGATGTGTATATGTGTTGCCTAACCCATTCTTAGAATTTTTCTGCCAAAGTCATTGTAGTTGGGATCTTAGACATGAAGAAATGTCTTCTAGACAAGTCGGGAATAAATCTGTTTGATGAGCTCAGTAAATCTTGATTATCTAGGTTTTGCACCATAAAGGCAGTTGCTACTTTGATGGTCACTACTGATGATGGCTACTGAGTCTTATGATATCTTCTAGTACATTATGGAGATATGTTATGCCTATTTTATGAATTAGGTTTCATAGATGCATCAAATTGTACATTTCATATCGTGTGAAAAAGTGTGTACTGTTTCATGTCTTACTCCATTCAACAAGAACTGGGCAGTAGTTGAGGTTGTTGTGTGCAAAAGTTGTGCATCTTCAATTGTTTAGTTGATATGGATTATTCAATCTAAGTAATGCAATTTTCTATTTTTAAACCCATGTTTTAGTGCAACTTCTGAGCTTGGAGGATGATTGAATATTGATGATGCTCTTTTGTTTCTCCCATCAGAGAATTTCATGGAAGATGACATAATTAGAAAGTAAGTTCCTTCTCTTTTCGACCATTCATTCTTTTTGGCCCTGTTTGGCAATCGGAACCGGGCCAGAATTTAGGCCCGGTTCCGATGGGTTCTGCCCAACACCCATACATGTCATGATGAAAAAAAAACAAATGTAGAACCATTGTTCGATTATGTCAAAATGAAACGGACGTGGTGGTCATTATAACGGTTCCTTCTTATCGTAGAAAACGTCCGAAAAAATTGGCTACGGAACTACCCCCGCTGCAACAACAACAAAGCCGCAGATTTTTGTTCTTGCGCCGTCCATCACTGCAAGGGATCGGAACCACATTCGTGGGTGGACCGAGAATTCTTCTAAATAGGTCGAATTATTGGAAGCAAATGGAACGGGAACTTACATGTTATGACTCTCTTAACTTTTGGTTTTGTACTAATGTTTTAAAATTTTGAGATGATATGTTATGTTTTCCTAAGGTTTTATATCTCATATAGTGTGAGTTGAGGACTATGAGTGAAGCTGGGAGCAGAATGAGGAGCTGGGCTTGAAAATGGACATATCTTCAGTTTATCATGCTTAGAACAGTAATTGCAGTAAATGATCTTTTGCTTTTGAAAAACATATGTTGCAACATCTCTCTCGCTCTCCCTCTTTGTGTGATGATTGTTAAATTAGTTCATGTGTTTAGAGCATTGTACAAATAGCTAATTTCTGGAAAAAGTACAGGTTATTTTACACAAAATTCACTCAATAATGATTGGTGAAGAAATGCACTTTTTTGCTTTTCTTTTCCTTAATGAGTTCTGATATATATAATCTGATTTCTTCTTTTTTAATTTATTTTCATCTATTTCCCTATCACTTGTTTTTATTTCATCCTTAAATTAAGGAAATAATCGCGGTCTCCTTTGAATAATCAAATATTTTCATTTTATCGCACCTTTAGTGTTTTTATTATTTTTTTCCTTATGTTTTTACCTTTTTCGTTTATATGGCATTTTTTAAAGTACCATTGAGCAAGAAGAAAACTTAAATAAAATTGAAAAATGAATCTCTTTTTAGTATTTTCATTTTCAAGAAAATGGTAATAAATGCTAAAAATATAAATCCATAGGGCAATAATCTTTCGGATTGAATATAAAAGTTGTGATAAAGTGGCAACTAATATGGAGTTTCTCTTTTATGATTTAATTTTGCGGCAGGTAATATTTATTAAAAGTACCAACAGTTCTTATTTATTAATTACTTTGAAATAAATTGTTAATAATTCTTACTGCTATATATGCAACATAAAAAAAAAATTCAAATTCTTGTATTATGCGTATTCTGGGGCTCTTGATGTCTAAGGTTACTAGCATCTGACTAATTCAGAATCGAAGTAAACAGCAGAAATAATATTTCTTTGATCAAATTAGTGACTTTGGAGCTCAAATTTGAGACTATTAACTCTTGATCTCTCAACTCAAGACACATCCCTATTAATCAAATGTATTAACCGGCTTGATTTCAAAGTTTCTATACTTTATGTTTGGTTTTTGTGACGTAAAAATAACAATTCGGTGGTTGACACTGGACAAAAAAATTATCCACTGTAACGGGAGAGTAGTGTGTAATTTGGGGATAAAATTACTTTTTGACATTTTTTAATCGACATGTGCATATATATATGGTAACCTCTTTTGACGTGGAAGGCAACATAGGGCATTAGTGGCGCACTTTGGCTTCTATTATTTATTTAATAATAACAAGTGTGGCATATATGATGAAATTTTAGTCACCTTTGTTTTTCTATTTCCTGCCAAATCATTGAATTATGTACTTAAATAATTCTTCATTACTTTTACTTGTGCTTCGGTTCTTAGAAGTGCTCTTGTTTCGAAAATAAACTTTGAAAAAATTAATATCTATGCTAGAATCAAATTCACAAATAAAATAGTAACAAGTGAGAGTGAAACCATTAAAAAAAGTGTCAGTTGACATCTTAATCCTCAAGTTATGTTCATTCGGAGCTAATAACCAAACATGAAAGGAAATAATCCAAAACTTAATTTGTTCCCACTTTTATCAGGATGAGAACATCTATTATTAAACAAGACACCAGAACCTGAGGAAAGACCTTCCAAACTGATACCAGCCTGAGAAAATACCTTAGAAAACTAGAAGTGACAACACAACGAAATGTTGATATTAAGTATGAACCTCTTTTCACATACAACAAACTTTTACTGTAAATAGTGGGTACAAGAGAATTGTTACATGATAAACTAATACAGGCAAATCAAACTAGTGTTAAAAACAAGTGAAATCCACTATCAGATGACAGTAAATCCATTGTTTACAAGTCATAAAGCCTTACACACCCGGTGCATGATATTTCTTTGGATTACTTCCAGACTTTGATGTTGAAATGTAGCTTTTGTTAATGATTCTCTGTAAATAGGCCTTCTTCGGAAAAGTATGTACATGTCCTTTCAGATAACCTTCGCCTGTTATATGCTTCAGAAGTTTGTATGTTGTATGCATATTCTCTGACATATTTTTCCCAGAAAACTGGGGAAGGCGCATATAGTAAGCCTCCTATTGCAGAGCATGACCTTCATTATACTAGATGTCCCAAGTTTTCTATAATTAACCTGTACGGTCCGATCAGAAACCGAATGTAGCGCTCATCCAGAAAATCCCACAAATGATTGTTCAATGAATTATTCTGCATCCAAGTGCAACCTAAAATCGTTTACGTAGTGCTGCCACAAGCCGAGCATATAATTCACCACCATGTAAAATGAGGTAAATAATAAATATGACATAGATAGATATCATCATGGAGGTAATAGACCCAAACAGTGCGCCATGTATTTCTGAAGAGAAGAAATCCAGCAAAAGGTAACCATTAATTATTATAAGAAGCGCGGCGACAGTCCAGGTCAGCATCTGCAGCGTAATCGGGGAATGAAGGAACAAGTTAAAACTTAAGCATGGTATATACTCCTTAAATTAATTTAAAAGATGAAAACAAAGCACAAATATTAAATGATGTCGAAGAAACTATCCAGCAAGAAAATCAAACGACCACCTAGCATGTCATAAACCACTGAGGCCACATTCGTGATTTAGAGTACCACAAATATCAATTGGATTTTGATGCTGTGTTGCTTAATTAAGACAACAAAAGTGAACCCAAGGCGCCAACTGGACCAAAAGTCCCTTTGTTCTCCTCTTTTCCCTTGTTAAGTTTTGATGCTAGTGATGACAATAGCCGGATAATATAATGTCAATACAAGCAACCTTTTCCCTCAGAAAAAATTACTGTCTATACATTTATTGCAACATGATAATTCAGAATGATTTTAAAGAAGTTGAGGTCGTATAAGCAGCCAGCCATATATATATCTTAACTTTCAAATTATGAAGATTTCATAATGGCAATAGCTTTAAGACACTGAAAGTAAATGATTTTTTTTGTAGAGACAAATGAATAAGGATATTATTAACATGAATATTTGAGAATATAGCATAAGTAAAGTTATGAAAGCAAGATTGCAAATCGTTACTTACTTGAATACTTCGGCCAATTTTGAAAGTTCCCATCACATGCTCCTTCGACACCAAAGTGAGAAGTGGAATGAGGGCAAACGGGATCTGAACTGATTGAAGCACATTAAGCCATTGATTCAAAACATCTAGCGCTGAATCAGATGTGTCAAAGAAAAAAGCAACTACTATTGTTGGGATGATTGCAAAGCTCCGAGTGATCAATGAACGGACCCATTTCTTTAGACGAAGATTAAGAAATCCACCCATTATAAATTGTCCTGCATATGTGCCAGTGATTGTGCTACTCTGTCCAGCAGCTAATAAGCCAATGCCCCAAATATATAGGATGGGAAATAGCCCACCACCATACTTCTCCTGCAGATAATTTCCAGCATTTTCAAGACCTATGCTATCTGCTTCTTCTGTACCATAAAACCCCTTTGCGAAAACTGCTGTAACAAATAAATTTATCATGAAGGAGATAATAAGAGCAATTGTTGACTCAATGGAGTAATATCTTAGAGCTTCCCGAACATGGCTTTTCTTTTTAGAGTCAATCTTTCTGGACTGTACCAGAGCAGAATGAAGGAAGACATTGTGCGGCATTATAACGCAACCAACGACCCCGACAGCTTGCTTTATAGTTTTCGACCCTAGTTTAGGAACCAAAACACCTGACAACGAAAAGGATAGTTAGATTTTGGAGTACCTTTCACTGGAAACAAAAATGTAGCTACAAATTTGAGATTGCCTCTTAAACTGGAAGGAAACTTATACCGGTAAGAAGATCCATGCCACTTGGCTTGGCTTTACCAAACATCCAAGCAAAGGAAACAGCCATTGTCGCGATCAGGACTGCAAAGAATCCTTCTAGTTTCCTGACTCCATAGTTCTCGAGGAACAGAAAAACAAAGCTGCCAAAAACATCAAAATTGAAGTATCAGGCATGACTCCTGATACTTGTCGTATACTCATGGCATCCAAAATTTATCCAACCACTAGATCAGGTAAGCTTCCCTTTCACCTTTTGACAACTCTTAAGTAGGCCTCAAGAATGATAGTGTATCTTAGTGACAGTAGTATCAAAGAACAAGCACGTTGTTAACTACCGAGCAGAAACCTTAAAAGATGCAACCAACAGAAGTTTCAACTACAATTACGAATTCTAAGGATCAAATGTAACAAGAGCTTGAGACTTGTGATATTATAATTCAGAAAGAGGAAACTGTTTTATTCATAACAAGTGTGTCGTGTGATCTCTGTGCATAATTCACCATGTGTAAAGAACTGTAACACAAATTAGCAGAAACAAAAGAACTATAACAATTAACAAGCATTACAAAGAAAGCAGCGAGTTCTCACCAATCCAGGGCCGTGATGACGACGCCACCCCAAAGAGGCACCAAGCCGCGGCTCAGGATCTTGATGGCAATGGCGCTCCCGATGACCTCCTGTATGTCGGCCCCGATGAGCGCGACCTCCGCCATGAACCAGAGCGCGAGCCTTGCGGGGAGCGGGTACTCCTCGCGGCACAGCTCCGCGAGGTGTCGCCCCGTGGCCACGCCGAGCCTGGCGGACAGCATCTGGATCAGCAGCCCCATGGCCGTGGCCCACAGCAGCAGCCACAGCAGCGAGTAGCCGGCGACGGCGCCCGCCTGCAGATCCCCCTCCAGGTTCCCGGGGTCCAAGAACGCGATGCTCATCAGGAACCCCGGCCCCGTGAACAACCACAGCTTCCGCCACGAGAACGGCGGATCCGCGAAGCCGTCGTCGTCGTCGTCGTGGTCGGAGATCCCGACGACGACGATCTTCTCGCGGGGGTCGTAGGCGCGCTCGGAAGAGTCGTCGGAGCCGTCGGAGCCGTCGGAGCCGGCGGCGTCCTTGGACTCGCGGGAGATGTCATCGGAGACGCGGGAGCGGACGGGGAGGAGGTGGGAGCTCAGCTCGTCGGGCGGCGCCATGGCGGCGGAGAGGAGGAGGTGAAGTGGAAGGGAGGCAGTGAGGTGGGATTTATAGGACGAGGAGGAGGAGGAGGAAGAGGTGGTGGTGGAAGGAGCAGAGCAACGCAGGAGGAGGAGGAGGAGGACGAAGGCATCATTTTTAAAGGCGCTTTGGTTGGCGTTGTTATGTTATGTAATGGGCGTCGTCAGCAGGACACGGTTGTGCATAATGCGTAGCTTTCAAGACCCGATGCGCTCCATTTTTTTTTATTCTTTCCTCTGTTGGGATTTTGGACAAACAGGTTATGAGCGTCAGGCGCAAGAGGAACATTTTTTTTATGATTTTTTGTTGTTGTTGTTGTTAGGAGAGAGAGAGAAAAAAAAGGTCTTAAATGATAATTCAAGATATTATAATAAAAAAGTCTGAAAAAATAGAGATGATATCTAGTTAAGTAGGAAGCATCATATTACATATATCTTGAACCGTATGATCTTTAATCTATGGTGAATAAATTTACGGGAGAGAAAAAAGTAGGAGAGAGAAAATCTAATTTTCATCGTAGATTTAACATTCTATGATTGAAGATGTAGATTGCATGATGCTCCCTAATTAAGGAAGCACCTACGTCGAACCCTAAAAATCCTATATTGCAATTATAAATTTAATAGAAATATATTTTATTTAAATATAGTACATCGTGTATTCTATTATATTATTAAATTCAAAATATATAATTAAAAATAAATAATCGATTTAAGATTAAAGTTTTTATTCGTATTTAAAAATATCTTAAATTTAATTTTTTTTTAGGTATCCTGCAGGATCTTCGATGTCTAAGGCTACTAGCACTCGATAATTCGAAGCAAGGACGAAGAGCAGAAATTATATTCCTCTGGTCAAGTTGGTGACTACAAAACTCGAACTTTTGGCTATTAGCTCCTCCCAATCTCTTAACATGGGATATACCCTTGTTAACCAGGTGTGCCACCCAATTTAGTTAAAATATCTTAAATTTAATGAATTATCCAAATAATGACACACAATGTATTTTATATCTCCCTTAAATTCTTTAACAATTTATATATATAAGGCATTTCTTTAATTTTTGTTTACGTCGAAACAAATATTAGACTGGAAGATTCAATTATTGCACTTTTGTAGCAAATAATTATCGTGTTCTAATAATTGAGCTACGTATTCTTTTTCTGTCTCTCTCATGATAATTATATATGATCGCATTAAAATAACGGAGACATAAAAACAAAAAAACAGTTGAACTATTAAATTTTATCACCAATTTTTATTACATAAACAAATGGAACTTATATGTATGTTATATTGGAACTTATCAGTAAGTATTGAATTTAAAGTAGTAGTAGTGATTAGTTTAGAATCATAAAAAATATATGGTATCCTATGAGCTAATTGTAAACAAATTATTTGATTAAATTAATGAAAAATATGAGAGTATATTTTTTTCGGTCTAGGCCCATCAGTGTCTAGGGTTACTAGCACTTAACTAATTCGATAGTCGGACGGAAACGTCAGGATAAATTTCGATTAAATTGATGACTCTATTGTTCGAACTCGGGGCTACTAACTTCCGGTCTCTCAACCGAAATACAGATCCCGCTAATAATTTGTGCCAACAAACTTGATTAAAAATATGATAGTACATTTTGTATAGAGATCGTACACACCACATTTTAGTTTCACTTTTTTAATTAAAAACATTACAATTTTCTGTTTATTGATAAATTGGCTCTTCTTTATTTTTAAAATAAAAATAAACTCCCTTGACGTTAAAATAGGGGCGAAGCCGAATAGGTGCAAAATTATTCATTAATTTATATGATCATGCGTAATCATAATTAATATAAAATATAAGACCATTTTTTAAAAGATAAACAAGAAAAGAAGACAAAAAGACGAAAAATAAGTATAAAAATAAAAAAAAATAAAGATGAATTGAAATAAGAATCTTTTAATTTTTGTATTAAAATATTTTCATCTATTTAATAATAAGCACATGTGAAAATAAGTTATTATTATAAAAAATTGAGGTGCATGACACCCTCTTGACTCCGCTCTTGTATCAAAAGAAAACATATTTCTTTATAGTATTAATAATTAATTTAGAATGGTATTTTTTTTCTAAACAAAGAAGATAAGGAGATCAAAATAATTGAAAAAATATATTGTAGTAGTTGGATATGAAACATCAAAGATAAATATAGTTATTAAGTAAGGTACTAAATTAAATGATGTGGTGGTGGTCATGAGTTAGTAGTAATAGTGTACTGGGGATTGACTCGTCATCGTCTTTGATAGCCATTAGTTTTGTGGTCTCAAAATGATGACTAATTAATGCTATCATTATCACGTGTGTGCAAACATTAATATATGTATATATACATATAATATGATATGTACAGTAAGTTACAAGTGTAGCAAAGTAGTACCTAACAATCGACTATATATATTTCTTTTAATCAACAGTTTTGTGTTTGGTTGGATAGTGAATGAATTATCGATGATGTTTAACAAGTTTATAAGTGTAGCAAACATACAAAGATTGCATTGCATGTGTCGCCCATCCATAAAAAAGATTACTAAAATGAATAATAAAAAAACTCTCTTAATTTACACAAATAATTAGTAGATTTGTGTCTTGAATTAAGAGATCGAGAGTTAGTAGCCTCGAGTTCGAGCTTCGAAATTATCAATTTGATCAAGATTTACATTCGTCGTTTCCATCCGAACATCGAATTAAACTAGTACTAGTAGCCTTGGACAACAATGGATTCTATCCATAGATTAAAAAAAATAAATTTAAATCATTTATACTGAAAATATTTATTAAAAAAATCATCAATTAATTATGTTAAATTTAAAGTAATACATATTAATTGAAGCTATTAATTTTGAATAATATGATGGTAATCCAAAAAATTACTTGTAACTTGAGTTGATTCATATGTCGGCTTTTTTCGTAGTACCAAATGATTTAATTACTTAATTACTAATGTAACTTGTAAATGTTAATTAACAAACATGGAAAAATATTAATTATTAATTTATTTCTTCAATAAATTAGTCAGTTTTATTTGTCAACTCGACCATCAATTCAACAACCCGATCAGAATCCATATTTTTTTCTATTAATTAAAAAAAAAAAAGAATGGCCAAGCGATTCAGTCAATCAAATGATTTGATCTAACTCAATGATCTAGATTAATCAAATTTAATACTTATTAGTATTTGATTGATGAAAAATTAAAATATCAAATATAATAATAACTTTTTAATTAAATTTATTCTTTAATTTATTCGAAAAATCGAATATACGATTATCACTTACTTTAATTTATTCCTTGTTGGATAATAACTGATAAATTTAATAAAATTAATGTAATATACTTATAGGACCTTTACTTTGTTTTGATGCGTGCATGTGTCCGATCTTTGTCTTATGTCCATCCATCCATCTGACAAAGTTGATCCCCTGCTTTCCAACTTTATCTTTAATTGTGTGGCTGCAAATTCATGGAAGCAAAGTTTGAATTTTGTATTCCATTTCCCAAATGAATAATTTTGTAATTCCATTTTTTGTCTTTATTACAATATATATATATATATATATATACATAAATAATAAAAGTCGACTAAAATAACTATTGGAAATATCTATTTTTGAATTAATATCCAATTAATGCACGTGTAATGAGTTACATAAAACTTAAGTTATATAAGTAACAAAGATTTTGCCGTACGTGGAACTATTATTAATTATTATTTATCGTGATGACATAAAAAAATTATTTATTTAGAAACCAAAGTTTGATGTCATGGAAAGAATCTAATGACACCAGCGTCAAGCACGAGGGCGCCATTTGAGGACGGCAATAACACGTCACCACCCAACTTAAAATTAACAAATGCTAACAAGTTCGATTCAATCTTCACCAGCTCACAACTGAGATTTAAATCTGTTTTAAAATGACTGCACCAATTTAATATAATAATATGCTCTTAAATATCCCCGACAATCACTATTCATTTAATGAGGGCGTAAATTACACTCCACTTATACATGTAAATCACATGATCCGATAGTTCAAATTAAAAAAATAAAACTTTCTTTCTCTGATGGTGGTTGGAAAAAAATATTTCCTTGAATAATAAAAGAATTCATCAATTAATTATGTTAAATTTCTCTGATGGTAGTATGCTCTTAAATATCCCCAACAATATATATATATATATATATATATATTATATATATATAATCAATGTAAAGCATTTTGTGTCAGTAGTACTTTTTTACTAGGTTCTTCATGATGTCTAAAAATATAACATTACAATATGAGTGTTCACGCGTCTTGTAATTCAACCTAATCTCAAATTCAGTTTAGTATAATTAATTTTATTTGAATTGAGTTGGATCAAATTAATAATAAATTAATCATCATATTTAATTCGTTTCGATTTTTATTAAATCGAGTCGGATCAACAATTTATCCGACTAAATATTTCATATATTTTAATTATTGATTTATAATGTTTAATATTATATATATATATATATATTTAGAAAACATATTTTTCCATTGTAATACTTTTAAAGTATAAATTTTAAATATATTTTAGATTTAAAATAATATAAAATTATTATTAAGAATAAATTAGTTTAATTTTAATTAAATATATAAAAAATTGGATTATCGGATTGAGTCAAGTTTTAAAAATTAAAATATGTACTTGATTCATTGGTGATCGGGATGTTCGAATGTGATCCGACTAACAATCGGGTTCAATTAAAAATTAAAATTTACTTTTTGAGTTATATTATAAACCAAGATGGAGACATAAAATAACATAACTGGTTTGGTTTGGATGAGCAGCTAATTTGAGTCATATGCGACGGGGTTAGTAGATTTTTTTTCGGTGAATATTAGTTGGTGTCCAGAATTATTAGCATTAATTTGATATTCGAATCGGATGACGATGAAAGAAAATTTTGGTCAAATTGACATCTCCAAAGTTCGAACTCGAATTAGTAAATCTTTTAATTAGAATTATTAGCTCAGTGATACTTTAATAATCATATTTACACAAAAAAAAATTTAGCTGTAAAATATAACATATTATATAAGAACAACAATTTTAACAAATAACAAATATCTATTTCCGGATTTGGTAGTGGAAGGTTCAAGGCACAATTATTAAGATTTTATAATGGAATTCTGATTCTAAGGAGAAGAATAAGTGTATCTAAGATTTTTTTTTAAAATTTTGTTATCTCAAACAAAGATATTTTAAAAACTAGAACTTGCATTTTGACTAAATGAAAAAGGAAATCTCATTAAGTTAATTTAAAATGATAATATTAATATAAATAATATTTTTGCTACACAACAAAATCCATTTGAATATAAAATTAAAATGATAATATATTTTACTATTTATGATCTTTTTTTATATTTAATTTTTTATCAATTTTATAATTTAATTTATATGATCTTTACGATCTTTTTACGATCTTAAGAAAAATATTGATCTTAACAATATTAATAATAATTATTTTTATGACTAAATAATATTATTTTCTTGGAGGAACTATCTCTAAAAGTTAATAAGTCGTCTACTTTTATTTTTTGGATGCCTTTACAAAAAATAGTTTTTTTTTTTTCAATTGGTTTTTTTTATATTATATTCCATAAGTTGACATATATGTTGAATCACTAATATTAACTTATATTTTCGTGTTAATTGAGTGTAGTTTTATGTGTTTAATTACAGAAAATTTTATTGGATTTCTCGGACGACTTTTTAAATTTATCTTTATTTTATTTATATATCGACTTTTCCAAATTTAGATTTTGTTTATCACGCTTGAATATGACAAAAAAAAACTTGTCCTCGCTGCTTAGAAGGATCCAAAGTTGGAAGTAAGGAAAAATATTAATGTTGAACGTAACGGGAACAAGTGTTGACTGTGGAATACGAGTTCCAACGAGCCTGGATGGAATAAGTTATTCCAAAGTTAATTAAGAGATCGATGTAGTAGTCTACTAAGTTTGAATTCCTCGCCCAATTTCTGAAGAACAAGAAGAAGAATATTGAATTCTTCACTCAACTCAATCTGGGAATTAAGAATTTATTGGCTGCTTCATTTATTGTCCAAACAAGAATAAATTTTTTTGTCAGTAATATATTTTCTGCAAAAAAACAAATTTGAAATTATTAATTAATATGAAATTTAAACATTTTTACCTTCCTTCTAGAAAGTTTGTTATAATCTTGACATTATAAGTTTTCATTTAAGTCCATACTAATAAGTTTCATGAGAAGTTATTTATTATAATATAAATTTAGAGCATTGTAGTTTTTTTCCCATTTTCTTTTCTTTCAACTCATCTAATCCAATATTCAGAAAACAAAGAAATAAATATTGTGACTGTTTAATTCAGAATTATCAATTTCTATCAATTTTAAAATATGGTTTTATTAATTAACTATATTAAATAAGCTTAATTTGTATTTTTTTACTTCGTCAACAAATTCAAGCTACAAAATAAAAAACACAGAGTCAAGACAAAGAGTGAAAGAGGACAATTAAATTCCATGTCCATTCAATAACTCTTATCCCCTTTCAGGGTATACGACACAAAATCAGTCAATTTTATCTTGGCAAAATGGATTTGGAGTTTGCAAGTTGGCTGAAAATAAAATATTACAGTATCATTTATTGAACATTACAGTATCATTTATTGAACATGATAGTTTCTTTTTTTGTTTTGAAAAACATATAAGTAAAAAAGTGCAATGTGAAGAAGGAAGGTAATGAGATATAAAACTACTTGTTCGCTTTAAAAATATATTAAACTGCTGCTCGTGTTCCTTTCTTGTGTGATGGCCTCTAAAATTTCAACCTAAACATCTATCACCCCCATCACGATCATATACTAAAAATTTCTTCTGACCTTTTCATTAGTAAAAAAATTTTGAACTATCACGACTAGGGATGACACCCCTCCCTATTCGGAGCGAAGGATATGTCCCCCGCCCCCATCCCCGCCCCGCTCCGAATCTCCGTGGCGGGGGAATTAAATTTCCCACCCCCGTCCCCGCGGATCCCCGAACCTCC
>LTAE01000214.1:46759-57564 GCA_001647135.1 Pontederia paniculata | reverse complement strand
TATATGGAGCCATGCACGTACGTAGAGAAGAGAACAGAGCATATATATATATATATATATATATATATATATATATATATATATAGAGAGAGAGAGAGAGAGAGAGAGAGAGAGAGAGAGAGAGAGAGAGAGATGGGCGTGGGTCCACGACAAGGATGGACTGCCGGCGGCAAAGGCGGCAGCTGCCGGGGGGTGTCGACCTCGGACGCTACCCCACATGAGCTGCTCAAGGGGGGATGGAGATGGACTTTTGTTAGAGTAGACTTAAATTTGATTAATATAATAAATTAAGGAGATTAACGTATTTAACTAATGAAAATATGGTTTAAATAACTAGTAATTGTTAGGTTTATATGTCGAGCAATTGATGAAAAACACAATAACAAAATTAAAAGCGAGAGAAAAAAAATTGATAATAACAATTTTGACGCAATAAAATTATCTTAATTGATATGAACAAAAGAAAATATCAACAGACAAAGGAGATCATACTTCATTATCGTAAAATCTTAACTCTTGTTTATAAAGGTTCATATCGTGAGGGCTAAATCTTCCACGTTCTAAAAGTTTATGAAAGATAAAGAATTGGGTCCATGCTCTTTTTTTATCTTCATAATTTTAAATATATGATATGATAATAATTCAAAGCACAACAACGATAATTATAATTTAAATATTTTTTCTATGAGGTTTTCATATATTTTAGTATGTGATATATTTTTTTAAATACGTGATATATATCTTTTAGTAATTGCTCGAACTATCGATGTTCAATGCTACTAGTACATGATTAATTTGAAATCGAGACAAAAAATAAAAAAAAATATTTCTCTCACCAAATTGATGACTTTCGAGTTCGAACTTGAAACTACATTCTTTTTTTCCCTTTCTTCCTTGTATTATGGCATGACTTAACTAATGCATGGGTAGGTCTTTGATTGATTGATCTAGATGCATGCTACCAACATATATGCATATAGATATGGCTAGGGACTGTCAAAAGCTGAATGTTCCTGTCTGTGTATTAAGTCTTCCTTAGCTTGAATGAATTTCCCTAACTGCTTGACATGACAATGAGGCATTCACAATGCATCAAGGCCTACATCATAAATATCATATATCAATTACGTAGCCTTCCGATACCGACTTACCAATGATATATATATATTCTTATCAGGTATTTTTTATCAGCTAAACCAAACGGGCCTTTAGTAGTAAGGAACTACTCTAGAATGGGTCACCAATGATATATATATATATATATATATATATATATATATATATGTTATATATATGTCAAGACTTACTTATAATAATAAAAGAAGTACAAGGTTAGGACATGTACTAGTTACTTCAATCTCTATGAATTCTAATAGTAACTAATTCTCATTCAAATTAAGAACAGATTTGAAAGTAACCAAACGTCCAGATTTCCTTTTTGTTTGCAGCAAATTATAACATGCAAATTTAAAAAGTTATATAATGGTACAACTGATCGCATGATTATATTTTAGAATTAATAAGAGTTAATAGTTTCATATACGATTTTTGCACTATTTTACTTTTTATCTCACCTTCCAATTAGTCAAATATTATGATGGCCCTGAATGGATAAAAAAGATGATGAGTTGTATATATATATATCCATGATATTATAAATCGAGGCATATGTTGCAAAATTGGAGAAAAAGACCTCTGATACGTACGTTATCTGACCCTATCTACAGCATGGGCATCACATATTTGTGGCAACTCTATAATAGTAGGAAAAATAATGGGTCCGACAATAATAATAATAATAATAATAATAATAATAATAATAATAATAATAATAATAATAATAATAGTAATAATAATTTATTATTATTATTATTATTATGTGAAGGTCAATATATAAGTATGTGCGCTAATGAGGCAGCACAAACAGTGCATATTATGTGAGACAAAGTTGCTTATTATTTTATCCTTCCTAATTCCCCTAATTATAGTTTGCATGGACCACTGAAACCACTCTAAAGTAGTGCACCCAACATGATATATACTTTATGTTCTCTTATGCACGGGATTTGATATAAATTCTTGACACTTTCGTAAACTAATTAACAATTAGAATATGTTAAGATCACCATGCAATTATAGAATATCTTGCTCATGCAAAGTCCATTTCATCATATGCCAACTTTTTGGTGTGCCTTCTTTAATTTGAGAATAATATATATTAACCATTTCATCATATGCACAAAACCAAAGTTATCGCCAAATGGACACGTACCGGACCTCAATATTTGACCGGGATCAAATTGAAGACTTAGTTATGTCCCAAGTGGTACCACCATTTTATATTATTATTATTATTATTATTATTATTATTATTATTATTATTATTATTATTATTATTATTATTATTATTAAGAGCTCGCATGCATAAGATGCAATCTTCAGGTTATACAAGGCCAAGTTGCAATGATTCCTATATTAAATTCGTCCTTATATATTAAGCTTATAAGTTCAACTCGTTTGTCAATCGACACATATAGTATTCTATGAGGCCAAAACAACATTTTTCACTTTTTTTAAATGGCATCAAAGAGTTTATAAAATCAGATAAATTTTCCATATAAGTTGCAATTGTTTTATCGATTATTTATGCTTTTTGTAACGCAATGAATAATTAAATATGAATTTCACATTGAGAAGCTCACCCTCTATTTTCTCCACCAAAAATTATGCCATAGTCATGCACAAAACTTGATTAACTAAAACTTCTTTATTATGCTCCCTAAAACTATGCATAAATTTTATTAAAAAAAACTCAACTTACATTATTGCAAATTAGGAAGCAACGTATGCACAACGTGTAATTGAATAATGTAGGGTATTATTATATGCAAAAAAGGAATATGTAGCGCACTTGTACAGAGTAACGATATTTTCTGGATAAATGAACAATGTTCAAAACTTTTTATACAGATAATAACGTTATTTTTTGGTTACACACACTAAATTAGAAATATGCTACACGCTTCCTGTCCTCTTATTATATTTAAATTAATACTTTTTTAAGAGCATCAAACGGGCCAAGTTAATCAGGAAACAATTAGGCCCAGTACGGGCCACACAAAACCTACTGGGTCAATTTGTACTATTTTGGACCGGCCTATTTAAGGCGCAGTTTATCGTCCAACTGGGCCGATCTGGTAGGCCCTAAAACTGCCGAAATAAAAAAAAAAGTAAAGCCTTTTTTTTTTACTTTACTTTTCTCTTTTCCTTTTTTGGGTCTGCTTTTTTTTTTTGCCCCTCAAAGTTACCAACTATTTATTGCCAATTTATCTCACTGTGCGCCCTCTTTTGTTCACCAATCGAAGCCTCGCGAGGGCTGTGGGTTTACGAGCTCACAGCTCCATTTCCATCCCCCTCTCGCTTCCTTCCTCCTCCTCTCAGGTAACTCCCATGGCGATTTCTTGCTCTACTTCGCTGCTTGTGTTCTTGGTGTTTCTTTGGGTGTATGTGTTCTTGGTTGTTTCGAGGGCTCCGAACCGGTCGTGCTTGTAGGGTTTCTTGTAGGGTTTTTTTTTTCCTTTTCTTTTGGATCTAACATGGGGTTGGGAAGGGCGGGCGACGATTGGGGAAGAAGAGATCAGATTTCTGAAACCCTAAGATTCAGTCCGTCGTCGCATTTGCCTGCTGTGGCGTCGGTGGCTGGAGCCCGAGCAGTGTCGCTTAGCGGATGGGATGGTGCGAAGAATCATATGTTTAGGTGTTTCATGATTGGGTAATGGAGCAGTGTTTTCTCAGATGTGCTTGGTCTTTCGATGCATTAGATGATGTTAACATTGTAGTATATTACCTTTGTTTCAGCTGTTGTGTAGAGATGTCTCCAATGGAATTGATTCTTCTCTGCATTTGCATGTATACAGACTTTTTCTTGATATTCGAAGTGAAGTTTGCAATTAACTTGCAAATCTGTTGTATCAGCAGCGTCTCTAGGTTTGTAGTGTGCATCTTCTCTAGAAATGGATGTAGCTGATTAAACTTGTCAGCTTTTTGTCGCAATGGGCTGTGAAACATGAGTCCCAAAGCAGAGTTGCATATATGTTGAAATTTGGAAGATTTAGTCCAACTAAGAAAGTTGCTTCAGTTATATTTTTCTCGTTTTTAAATTTCTCAAGTGATCTTCTCTTGTGGTAACAATTAGCCTGCCCTTGTTTGCTAATCAAGCACAATATCTATTGTGTTGCTGCCATATGCAGTTTTGTCCCTAGTTTGGTTATTTGCCAATTGTTTCCTGCCAATCTTCTTCTATTAGCACTAAAAGAAATCATCTTATGAATTTACGCATTTAATTTAACATGCTAGTTGTGATCTTGTTTCTAGTTTGCTGCTGTTTGCACGGATCAAATTCTTATTTCATCTCAATAAACTGGCAGGTGAATTTTTTTTTGATGCTATAAGGCTTCTGGATGCTGTGGTGCAGTAGGATAAATTTGGCTATCATTCCGCTAATAGTTCATGCTTATGGTTCTGGAGATGAAGCATTTGCTCTGTGATGCATTGATGAGAAATCTAATGGTTTTTTGATGAAAGGTTCTTATCCACTGGGGGCAGGAAATCTCACCCGAAGTTGTAATTGATAAGCATAAGGTCAAGGCGGTCTAGATTATGCTGTTGAACGGAAAAGAAAGGCGAATACCAAGATCTTGGACATGCTAAAAGTGGATGATCAGTACCTGGTAGAAGAATGAAGTCAAAGAAAACAACAAATCAAGGGAATGATTCTCCAAAAAATGGTGCTGGAAGATATCCATTAAGATCTTCCATAGATGGTGTTCGGGTTCTTCGATCTATATCAAATGAGAAAAGTAAGGCTGCACCTGAGTCTTCAAGCACCCCTGCAGACCCTGCACCTGCAAAAGGGAAGAGAAAGAGAAAAATAAATAGAGCTCAAAACAATGAACTGTCACTAATTAGGAAACGCGTGAGATACATGCTTCAACGAATGAAATATGAGCACAGCCTACTTGATGCATACTCTGGTGAAGGATGGAAAGGCCGTAGGTTTGTTCATTAGCTAATATCCTTTTGTATTGCGTTATGCTCATAATTTGTTTCACTTATACAATCTTATCAACTTTTCCTATGGCAACCATCATCGACTGCATGTTCTAAACACCTTTTATGTTAATTGTAGAAAAAGTGAGAGCTCTCCACTTTTTTTCTCTCTCTTTCATTATGATGGCTATTATATTTTGATATTTTGATATTTTGATGATTCATTACTTCTACTTGATTCTGTTCTGGTATCTATTTGTATCTCCTGTCATTTTTGATAAATGCCAATCTTGCTGCAGTTCAGATATGATTAAGCCTGAGAAAGAGCTTGAGCGAGCTAAGTCTGAAATTTTACGTCGCAAAATAAGAGTTCGCCATGCATTTAGAAACCTAGACATGTTGCTTTCAGAAGGAAAAATAGAGGATTCCTTCTTCGATTCCAAGGGAGAAATTGACAGTGAGGATGTATGTCTGACACATTTGAGCCTATCACGTTACATCTTTGTGACAATGTACCCTCTAAAGTTCATAAATCCTTATTCATATGTCTTTGAGTGTCTGAAATGTTTCGTCTTAATGCAGATTTGTTGTTCAAAGTGCGGTTCAAAAGATTTGTATGCTGATAATGATATCATCCTCTGTGATGGTTGTTGTAACAGAGCATTTCATCAGAAGTGTGTAAACCCACCATTACAAACAGAAGAAAGTAAGTTTTGTTGTTATTTCCACGTGAAATTTGAATCTATGACAATAAAAGATATACTTTTGGACATTTTTTTCTTGACAAAGAGTTTTAAGCATTCATTAGCTATTACATGTCTTCTCTTTAGTTCCTCCTGGCGAAGAAGGATGGTTATGCCCTGAATGTGTTTGCAAGTTTGATTGCCTTGAATTAGTTAATGAGTTTACAGGAGGTGATCTTTCAATTATGGACTCATGGGAGGTAATCCAATGAGTAATATATACTTATTATTCACTCTCAACAGAAATTTATACTTATTATTTCTTTTTAGTTACCATCTGACACAAGTTAGCAGAAATCCATCTGGTCTGAACCATATTCTATCTTAGTGCTGTTTTGTCTATGCAGAAAGTTTTTCCTGAAGCTGCAACATCGACAAATGGTAATAAGCAGCTTCATGGCACTTCCTTTCCATCAGATGATTCAGAAGACAATGATTACGATCCAGATGTTGGAGAATCTGATACCGACAATCAGAATGATGCATCCTGTTCTGAATTATCAGAATCTACTTCTTTGTCTGATGAACCTGGGCCTTCTAATAAAAAAATAGCTGATGATTACCTAGGTCTCCCTTCCGAGGATTCTGAAGATGATGATTATGATCCAGAGGGTCCGGATCCTTTCAAGGACATGCAAAAAGAAGAGCCAACATCTGATGGATCTGATTTTTCATCTGATTCTGACGACTATTGTGCTGAGCTTTGCAAAATCTCAAGTAACAATGAAATTTCCAAGTTACCTGATGATTTAGGTGATGCAAGGTATATGGTGGAGAAGCATCAACCAGCATTGGAGTCAGATCCTGGGCAAGGTCGACAAGAACCTTTGGATTTCAAGAATCCATATGATGTGTGTAGTCATTCCCTATGTCTTCTTTTAATATTTCCTAGCAGTCGGGCTGCATTTAGTTTCTATGATGGTTCAATCAGTATTACTCTCTGATATAGCTATATACTTTCATCTAAAGACATATCTAAGGCATATGCGGGTTAATGTAAAAGAATGCTAGGATGTGTCAGGAATTTTATTTACTCCAATAAAATTCATGTTAGATGAACATTTCATCTAAATTTCTTTGCAGTAATAATGATCGTGTACTGACAATACTAGTGTTTCCCCTTTCCTCGCGGTCATAAGTGAACCCTGTTTCATCTGTTGTTTTAAGCTTTCAAAATGTTTACTCACTAGTTATAACATTTTTGCATTTAAAAGGTATCTTACTTTTCTCGTTCCAGTTATTCTTTTTATAATTCAAAGTTCTGTATTCAGTTACTCCTATGTTCATTGTACAACTCATTTTGGACTGCTTTCCTCAAAAGTTGGACATAGTGCATGAGAATAAAATGTGTCCCCAAGGCCATTCACTCATTAGGTCAATGATCACAAATATCAAAATGTTTCCTAATTCAACCGACAGTATTTTAGTTCTGCCATTTATGTGATACTTCCTTAACTGGCATTAGCTATGTTGATAAGCCATGTGTATAACCTCTGGGGCCCTCATGGTGGGGTGGGGGGGGTGGCGTCAAAATGAAATCTTTTAGCATCTCCGTTCTTTTATTTTTTAGCTGGCCTTATCTGTGTTCATAAACATCTTGAACTTCAAAGGAGACTTTTGGGGAATCTTCGACGGGTTCAAGTGATGATGAAGACTGGACTGAGAAAACAACACCTAAGAAAGTTAAGAGAGGAGATGTCAATCAAGAAGGGATCTCTGTAATGCGGGAAACAAGATCTCGATCGCTTGAGAAGCAAAAGAATCTGTGTGGTGGCAATCCTAAGCGTGAAGAGGATCACATTCTAGGGCATTCAGTTATCGAACAAAAACAAGTTATGCCAAGAGGAAAAGCAGATCAAAACTCCAAGCATGATGAATCAAACACGCCCATTGCAAATGGAAGCAAAAGTGAGGCTTATGCTCGAAGGAACTTTAGTCAACAAAGATCTCAGGTATTGCATTTTGGGTTGTTTATGCTGATTGATGTAAAATTCTGTTTGAACCTTTCTCATGTTGCCTATAAATGAGCTTTATTGTCCTTAGGTTTTTCTTTTATTATGCAACAAAAGTGTGTCTGATCCTTCATTATTCCCTACTCTGAAGGTTATATATTGCGCTGGATGATTTTGTGACAGTTATATCTTATATTATGTTTGTTTCACTACAATGTTTTGGTCCCGGCATAATATAGGATTGCTGTCTCTGTGGTTGATATGCATAACTGTATTTCTGCTTAATAACTCTTAATTAGTTTTCGAATCCTTTGTTCCTAGTGAGTCATATTTAGGTTATAATTATCGTACTGTAATTACATCCTTGGCTGTGCTGCCTTTAACTATGGAAAGATGTTAAAATAAACTATATGGTGCTTGAGGACATCACCCACACGATGAAAATGTGACAGCCGATATTTGCTTAGACCAGTGCACTATGTAGGTTCAATACCCTGTGTCAAAATGTAGAATTTCTTGATGAAAAATTTTATGCTAATATATCCTGCAAACTGCAGAGAGATAGAATGGGAAAAAAGTTTGGTTTAGTGATCTTCCTAAAAGATATAAGTTTGTTTCAGTGATCTAAAGTTTTATTTAGGTATCTTTCCAGAGACAGGTATCAACATGTGGTAGTAAATAGCTTCTGAGATATACAACTTATTAACTTCCAACATATAAAGGAAAGATATTATGCTTTCTTTTCGAAGGGGAAGAGGTTATGTATGTTAAGCATGGGTTTCTGTCATTTGGTTAGGTGTGTTGTATACCCCTAAAAAGTGTAGTAACAGGCTTAACCTTAAGGATTTCCATAGCTATCCCATGACTACCACCAAAAGTTTGGTTCTTAAGTGACAGTAGGCTTTCATGTTTACTCTCGTGTCCTTACTTTCAATAGAGCTTTTCCATTGGTACATATTCTCTAAGCATTTTTTTACCTCGAGGTGTTGTTATGTGATCTTGGGAAATGTAACCAACTCTGCTTTCTGTTCACGTCTTTGAGAACCTTATATCTCGGGTACAATTATTTTCTGTGATATTGTCATCAGCGCTTATTACAATTTGAAGTTTAACATGTGAATCTTGTTAATTTTATCAAAGAAACTTCATGACTACTTCAAGGAAAACCAATATCCAAGCCGTCAGACAAAAGAACGAATATCAGATGAACTGGGGATGACACCCAAGCAGGTCCTCTCATTGTCATGCCCATGATATACATTTTCTCATTGCTCCTCCATTTATACCATTATATTATCTCTAATATTGTATTGACAGGTCGACAGCTGGTTTGCAAACACGCGCCATAAGTTCAAAGTCTGCTCCAAGGATGTTTGTGCAGGACCAGGATCCTCTGTTGAAGGTTCTGCCAAAGAAGCAAATCATCCAGGGCATTCCATTGAAGTTCCTACTATTGAAAGAGATCAGCCAGGAGTGGCCACAGAATTTTCTTATGCAAAAGTAGAAACGATCACAGAATTCAACAGAAATAATACAAAGCCCGATCACGAGGCAGTGCAGAGCTCTGAGAGCTACAAGGAATCAAATAAAACTAGAGATGATACTGGAGGTGGTAATGTGCAGCATGAAGGCAACATGCTAGACATTGAAATGGATGAAAAACGTCGCAAGGCTGTAGCTCGTGAATTAAGGAGGATGAAAAATAAGTAGGTCAAGAGGAGGATGAAAAATAAGTAGGTCAAGAGAGTCGTATGATTCTTGGATTGATGCATTGAGAATGCTAAGGGAATCAATTTATTAAATGCTTTGACAGCATTGTCCATGAATTTTCCCAAGGACAGACAAGAATTGATTCAACAGTGACATTGCCAATTCGGTGTATTCTGTGCTTGTATGCCATATCCAGAACCGGTATTTTCTACCCTAGTGAAGATGAAGCAAGTTGAAGATCCTCGATGTTGTATGCCAAGTCAGTTTCAATCTTTTCTTTTCTTTCATTTCCTTTCTCTTGTAGCGGTGATCACTATCATATTAGAAGAAAGTTGTAACATCTCCCTTCCTTTTATGTGATCATATTGTGATTTTTTTTTTCGGTCTATCTCATCTGCTAAAGTAATTTGTGGGAGAGTATATATTTTTTTTTCCAGTAATGATTTGTGCGAGAGATAAGATGGGACCCAACGTAACACGTCGAATATTTGGCTCTCTTTCTACGGTACCTGCTGCAGTTTTCTATATATTACAATTGGATTACATGTGAGCCTATTTCAAACGAATAGATATAAGAGGATTTCTAATTTAAAACTTAAATTGATTTTTTTTAGATTGTATATAGTAGTTGTACTAATTTTAATATTATTTTAAAAATTGAGATGTTGATAAAATGAAACTTTTATTTTAAGAGATCTTTAATTAAATTTTAAGAATGATTTGATATTCTTTTCTTTATTTTCAAAAAATTTTTCTATTCTCAATTCAAATGGCTCTTAAGAATTACTAATATGGTTGAAAATAATTTTTATTTTTGTGTAACATTACAAAAGATTAAGAGGCATCAATGTTGAATCTAGGATCCCGAGTGTGTTTTAAAGATCACAAATTTGTAAGTGAACTTAGTATGTACTGATGAACTTGTTGAGTTGAATTCTATAACAGGTTGATTCAAGTTCAGGAGATGTTAGATCAACCAAAAGCTAAAAGACTGGACGACCTATGCACAAGAAAGATATCAGAAGAAATATATGTGTGCAATGGCCGTCCTAAGAACATAGAAGTGGTCGACAGATGTTAAAGGAAGAATACATATTAAGAGGAGCTGAAGTATGATTGAATATATGAAGAGGGATCATGAGTTAACCGGGTCGACCAAAGCTGAAGGAATGGGCGACCTGTGCACACGTAACATATATCATCAGAACTACGTGTGCACTGGGTGTCCTATGCATGTGAAGTGGTCGACCAACATTCAAAGGAGGAATACATACGAAGAGGAGCAGAAGTATAAACGGTCGACCAAAGATGCAAAGAGGTCGACCAATAATGGAGGAGCTGAAGCAGTGTA
>LTAE01000214.1:15856-35567 GCA_001647135.1 Pontederia paniculata | reverse complement strand
ATATATATATATATATATATATATATATATATATATTACAAAATAGAGAGAGAAATCACACATAAAAATATAAAAAAATTAATGAGATTTATTTTCAATTGAGCTATGTACTCGGACAACGGTGAATTTTTTTTCTTTGATATGAAGAGAGGAGTAAATGATGCAAAATACATAATAATTTAAATCCTAAAGACTCTATATAAGAATTTTCAATATAAGATAGAAAATAAAAGTTCTAGAGTCATCTATAAATATAATAATACATAGATGATACAAAATGCAGAATACCTCCGTATGAAATCTTTTAAACTTTCGTATGGGACAAACGACTTCGCCATTTTAAGAGAATCATATAAGCTTAACACTAAATTAAAATTCAAGATATCAACAATATATATTCAATCTCCAGATTCGAGTTATATTTTTCATAAGTAGTAGAGTGAGTGCTCCCACATTGCTGTCGCCAAGGTTGACATTTCTTTGGTCCAGAACACCTGGAGCTTTAAAACTCAATGTGAGGACCTGGAGGAGTTTGTGACGTTGGAGGGCATTTGGCATCAAAACATCAAAGGGAAAAAAAAAAGGTAACATCAGTTGCTGAAATGTTTTGCCTTTCTTTTTTTTGGTTCTATCACAAGGTGATTCCTTGCTTCATTAATTAAAGCCCATACACAGTGCTGCTGACTCTTCCAATTGGATGGATGCTTGAGAATTGCATCTCTAATTGGTCATGTCAATAATGGCACTGAGTGGAATAAATGTGTGGGTTAGGATGTTTTCCACCTTCTGATATTGATGCCCCCTTCCTTTCCTTTCTCCTGTGGAATTTTATAAGCCTTCAACTAACAAACAGATATATATGCCACCACATAATCATATCAACTCCTAACTCTTCCACCTTTTGCAAAGATAACATAATGTCCCCACACAAGTGACAATAATTGTGGTAGAAATTTCAGTTAACAATGAAAATGCTTTTTTGGTGTAGTAACATCCAGTTCCAAGAGCAACTGTCTTTCTCAATAAATTATTTATTTGGGATGCAAGTAAGGGGTTACTGGTTCTCATATTTTATTTATGAATTCAGACTATTTATACTTTTGCTAATGAAAATGCACTTATAACATATATAAATTGTGTTTCTTTCAATTATCATTGCATAGTCCCGAGATGTTTTCTGCCTGAAAAGATATTAAAATCTTAACTTTATATTGTGTTTATATGTAGAATGTTCAAGTGGCCTACCTTGGTGGGATAACTAGGTTTAATGTGCATGGTTGATGCAGGCTTAATACTTAAATAGCTGGGCGTGATGTCTGTGAACCATTTCTAGGTACTTTACCAATTGCATGAGATATTTTTTTTGGATATCCGCTCCGCTCTTAACTAATACGAAGTCGAGGTAAAGAACAGAACATATACGATCAAATTGATGACTTAAGAGTTCAAACTCGAAACTACTAGCTTTCGGTCTCTCAATTCGGTAATGATTTGTGCCAACCGAATTTGATTAAATATTGTGAAATATTTGGTTCAAGTGGTGTAAAGACTGAACAATGATAAAGATAGATCTTGTGATTGAAGCTTGAAAATTAACTCTTGAAAGATGAGTACACTGTTCATGCTTCCAAGTACTTGGAGTTGTGTACAAAACAGTCCACTTTTCATACTGTGGAGAATAATTAACAATTCTTATCAACTACGCTTTTGCTTGCGGATGATGTGATCCTTGATGCTGCTGCATGCATTTATATATACTACAAGGATCAGAACCCAGAATTCCTATCTGGATCATATGCTGATGAGTTCATCCAACACCTGTCATTTTTGTGAAGATATTGAGATCTTTCCCACTGCAAGTGCCCATCATTCTTTTTTCTTTGCTCTCCTTCGATCGTTCATGAAAGAGATGGTACAAAAATAATGTCCTGCACTGATGACTCTGAAAGGTCATGGACCTCGTAATAGCCTCCGTATTCAAACACAGTGATGGAATCACATGAAAAGTTTGTTCTTTAAAATGTTGTGCAGGTAGTTGAGCACTGATCCATCTCACAGTTCGTCGACAAGGAATCTTAATGCTGACCCCAGATTGATGCCGTTACAATTGACCGATCCGACATGCATGCATGCATGCTGCCAATAGGAAGGAGAGAGAGAGAGAGAGAGAGAGAGAGAGAGAGAGGGAGTCCTTTTGCTGAAAGCAGTGACTGAACAAATTTGTTTGGTAAAGTTTTGTTACGGATATGAGAGAGATAAAGTCTCACACAGAAGAATACACGAGATTCATTATTAACTGAGCTACATTCTCGAGCGACGGCTCTCGGAAGGCTCCACCCTCGAGCTTCCGTAGGGGGATCCCTGGATCTCTCCTAGACCCCCATCAGGCTCGCTGATCAGGCAGCCAGACCCCCGTATGTGTTAGGCTGCTTCGTCGCCCCAATTATTCGAGCGACTGTGATGCACTGGAGGAACACGTAGAGTTGATCACCGAGTTAAGATTCAAGATATTATCAACAAGTTTGGTGCTCTAATACTTGTCATTGAGCTGAGGTTCTGTTGCATGTGAGAGAAACAGATGCAAGTAGGAGCAGTAACCATTTGTTCCCAATTCAGAGAACAGGATCCATCTCCCTCCCCAGCATCATGTCTGGGATTGTAATGTGCTCTTCAACTGAAAAGAGCTGTTCAGATTGGAAAAAAAAATTCACAGGGCTCTGGATTCATACTACCTTTTGACTGTTCTTTCTTTTGCAAAGCAAGTTGAAGATAAGCCAAAGAGTATAAGTTGAGTAACTATGCAAAGCAATACATATATCACAAAGAGAGTGGAATCTTATGCTAACAAAGAAAATATTAAGCAATCATATTTTTATATGTATATTTTTTTTTAAAATGGCATTAGAATGCAATTTATATTTTGTAAGAATGCATTAGAATTTATTTTTTTTTCTTGGATTGTTTTATTTTGATCAGAAATCAGTGATGATGAACACAAGCATTTTGCCATTGATTGTTAAGAGAGCCTTCAGCTTGTTTTGTTTTACTAATCATATGGGCCGTATCAGTTGCTACAAAATACAGGCCCAGTTTTCGAGTTCCCTACGGGCTGTGTAGTCCTTTATTTGCTAATCAATTTTTTTTAGCAAATTGTCTCCAGGGTTCCAATTCAATCCAAAAAGTATCAGTTTAGGAGTGATATTAATATTACTAATTATTTTATAAAAAAATATTTGAATTATTAGATAATTTTAGTGTTTAGTATTTTTAATATTACATTTTTTTACTATATTTTTTATTTTATTTTTTAACTTATGTTTGTTCTCAAATTCATTAAAGTATTTAAGAACTAAACTTAAATCTACCATTTTTTTCCTTATTTTGTTTGTTTGTAAAAATAACATTATTTTTTATTTTTTGTTAGTTTGCTTGTGTGGTGGGATTTATTTTCCTGTTGTGTAATATCTACTTATAGATGATAAACATGGCTTCCAATTTCTAATATGTATGAAAATTTGAGCATGATGCACAAATATTTGTAAAGCTTGTACATCTCTTGTGGCAATATAATTTTCTAGGGAAGAAACTTCTTCTAGCACTGAGTTAGAGAATTTTCAAGTACCCAATTTAACCACAGGACAACAAGTAATATCAATTGTTTAATTGTTACAGGAAAATCACATTGATCAAGAACTTCCTACTTGCTAGCAGTCTTTCGAACTTATAATTTGTACCTGAGCAGAACTATATAGGAAATTTGGGGGACATCATAAATCTCACTGATTATTGATTCATCTTTGAAACAAGAGATGATAAATAAAAACTATGTTCCATTATTGTCTAATCCAGTCAAAGTAATGGCATTTGCAAGCAAAATATATTTTTTTTCCTGCTGCGTATATAATTGTTACAATCAAGCAAAATATACTTTTTTTCCTGCTTCGTATATAATTGTTACAATTATCATGTACAAGAGTAATAGAAGATTCAAGAGCAAGTTTTTAAGCAGACTAAGAGAATTTAGTAGTTCTTACATGCCCAAACCCAATATAGAATGTCCATCAGGCAACATAGCTACTTGAGAAAGTATAATAAATTAAACAATGACACAGTAAGCCTTTAGTTTTTGCTGACAAATAAAGATTGACATTCCAAAGCGAGCTGCAGATAACAATCAATATTATCTGAATACATTTTCTGATACTTCCTCATAGTGTTGTAACCCCAAATGTACAAGATGGAGTAAGCCTGAGCAGGATTGACTGATAGCACTCTGAAGGTTCATATATCCACCAAGCGATAGCATCCACTCTCCATTTTAATCAAAATACCTCATTCCAAAGGCATAACACAGTCGCATAGTTTCTCTCTTGAGATTGGAACTGTGATGAGCAACTGAAAACATATTATACTAATATCACAGTTTTATGCAACAGAAAAGGAAAAAAATCACAAGGAAAGATGCAATAAAAGTGATTAATTCTTAAACGTGATTTAAATGATGTTATTCTGCAAATATCTCATCAGCCACAAGAATACTGTTGACTATGACAAGCAATTGGAGAAGACTACCATCTTCTGAAGAAAAACTTCGAAAGTGGAAAATTTATGCTACTGGCTACCTGTAAAGAAATAAGAAACTCAGAATACCTAGGACAACATCATGACAGAAGATTTTCACTAGGACTTCCAGACACATCAAGAAAACTAGCCAATTAGTAATTAGTATTGTACCTTCAATGCCAAATCTTCATCTATCATAGAACGATATCTTGCTGAGCCTTCTAGCACTGAATTAGAGAATTTCCGAGCACCCAATTTAACCATAGTACAGCAAGTAATATCAATTGTGTTAAAATGTTGCAGGAAAAACCACATTGATGAAGCACTTCGTACTTGCTAACAGTCTTTTGAACTTATAATTTGTATCTCAGCAGAAATATATAGGAAATTGGGGGCACTTATTTATCTTTGAAACAAGAGATGATAAAAAAAAACTGTCCCATTACTGTCTAATCCAGTCAAAGTAGTGTCATTTGCAAGCAAAATATAATTTTTTCCCAGCTCAGTATATAATTGCTATAATTATCATGTACAAGAGTTTAATAGAAAATTCAAGTGCAAATTTTTAAGCAGATTAAGAGAATTTAGTAGTTCTTACATGCCCAAACCAATGTAGAATGCCCATCAGGCAACATGGCTACTTGAGAAAATATAATAAATTAAACAATGAGACAGTAAATCTTTAGTTTTTGCTGACAAATTGTAGACTGCCATTCCAAAGCGAGCTGCAGATAACAATCAATATTATCTAACTGTCTTCTAATACTTCCTCGTAGTGTCGTAACCCCAAATGTACAAGATGGTGAACGCCTGAGCAGGATTGACTGATAGCACTCTGAAGGTTCATATATCCACCAAGTGATAGCATCCTGAAGGTTCACATGTCCACTCTCCACCATCAAAATACCTCATTCCAAAGGCATAATACAGTGGCATAGTTTCTCTCTCGAGATTGGAACTGTGATGAGCAAATGAAAACATATTAAACTAATATTACAGTTTCATGCAACAGAAAAGGAAAATAATCACAAGGAAAGATACAATAAAATTTATTACTTCTTAAACGTGATTTAAATGATGCCATTCTGTAAATATCTCATCAGCCACAAGAATACTGTTGACTATGACAAGCAATTGGAGAAGACTACTATCTTCTGAACAAATACTTCGAAAGTGGAAAATTTATGCTTCTAGCCACCTGTAAAGAAATATGAAACTCAGAATACCTAGGAAAACATCATGACAGAAGACTTTCACTAAGATTTCCAGGCACATCAAGAAAATTAGCCAATTAGTAATTGCTATTTTACCTTCAATGCCAAATCTTCATCTATCATAGAACGATATCTTGTTGAGCCTTCTAGGGGGCAACTACCACTTTTGCATAGAAAGTTGGCATTGCACACTGTGGACAACTGCAATAAAACATCAGACATGAGATGGACATTTGAACTCTCAGACGCCATTGATTCTCCAAAATGTTCTTCCTCCGGAACTAGTTCTGATACTGATGTGATGCACTGGAATATAGCTAATAACCGCTCTAGCGGGAAACTTCCTGGTCCCTTCATGAGAGTTTCTTCTGCCATATCATTTTTCAACTCCATTGATGCTTGGGAACTCCTACGAAAATGAAAGAGACCAGGATGGAGATTGTTGACAAAAAAAACAATACAGGAAAGACACAAAGCTCAGAAGAGGCAAATGACATACTTTCGCTTGCGCTTATTGTTGGATCCTCCAGTTGAATCAAACAATGATGCATCGAGTGTAGCAGGGTTTCTAGAAGCCAGAAATGCAGAAATAAGAAGGTACCTAGCAGATACAGGCATATGAAAATCCAATTCATTGGAGACATCCTTTCCACCCAGTTTCCTTATATTCGCCTTCCTAACAAAGCTCCCTTCTTTCTTAACTCCGGAAGTGGACCAAAGAGGGACATTTAATGTCTCATTCAACGATGCTGCTAAATGTGGCTGGAGATAATCAAACAACCTTCTCTTCGTGCCCTCATCCGGAACCAGTGTTGTATTGCTTAATGGCTCACAGTATTTCTCAAACAGAGGCTTGAATGCAGTTGCCAATTCATCAACTCTTTTGGTAACCCTACAGAATGGCTTCAGGACGACACTGTGAATTCGACAAGTAATCAGCACTTGATAATGCCAGACAACAGGAGTCATTGTAACAAATAAGATACCAATGGTTTACCTGAGGAAACATGAATAAAGCTTGGGGTTTTCCTGGTTCATCATAAAGATCCTGTGAAGGTCATCAACTGTATAATCGGGGAAATACACACTTAGTGGTTCCATTGATCCGGTCATTGAGTAAAAGGAATCAGGCGTCATGTTACTGATATAGATTACACCAACATTTGGCATGTTCAAGATATCATAAAGCCTGAACAATAGTGGCAAAATTGCGGAGCTCTTGTCCCATGACCGGACAAGCTCCACATTGTCGAAAACCAAATAAATGCGCTCCCCATCGCCATCATCACCTTTCTGGCATTTCTTCGAACGACTTCTCTCCTTCCCACATCGAAGTGCACCGAAGGCCTGAACCAATGCATCCCTGAGCAAGTTCACGAAATCGGAGCCCCTCTCACAGCGTTTGGCGCTGGAGTAGCCGTTCTCTCGGTCCCGCTTATGTTGCAGCAACTGGTTCAGCACGCTCTCGAACAGTATCCGGGGGCTGTGGCAAGACCGGCAGCTCACGTAGACGAAGGTCCGGCGCAGGTGATGGAAGACGCGGAGGACTGAGGTGGTCTTGCCGGTCGACGGGCCGCCGTAAATGAGGATGGGAAAGGAAGGGGAGTCGGAGGGCCCCAACAGGTTCAGAATCTCGACGATTTGGGGTCGCCTGCCGGGGAGCGCGGCGACGAGGTCGTCGAAGGAGACGGTATTGCGCCCTGAGGGGGAGAAGAGGAGATCGGGGGCAGCGCCGGCAGAGGGATTACGGGCCTCCGGCGTGTGCGTGGACTGGAAGCGGCAGCGGTGGAGACGGCACTTTAGGTTACGGTTGATAGGCAAGTAAAAATATTTGTGTTACTTTAATATAATAAAATATGATATTATAATAAAGGAATAGGATTCATAATATTATCATTTCAAAAAATAATATATCATTTCCAAATATTTTTTATTATTATGTAATAAAAATAGCAATAATAGTCTTTGAAGTAAAATTTTGATCATTACAAAATGCTTCAGGTTTTGTAGGAATATCTTACATATCTTTGACTCTCTAATATATAATTAGTAATAAATTTGATGTCATATTTTTTAATAAATTTATAATAAAATATTTATACTTTTATGTTTGTTGAAAAAAAGTTTTATTTGTTAAATAAAAAGTCACCTACTTTCGTATTTTTATTAGATTTAATCTAATTTTTTTATTGAATAAAAGTCATCAACTTTTAGTTTTTTTTCTTATATCTAATCTCATATTTAAAGAAAACTATTAAGTTTTGTATGACTATATGAATAAATAGACATTATGTACAATATTATTTGTACATAAATAAAAACTTAAAAAGCACATTTTTATCGATTTTGTCAATCATCAATTAATATCATTGATCTTTATTTTACATATTATTTAAAAAGATAAGTTTTCTATATAAAATATTTAAGAATAATAAATATTAATGACTCACGTAAAAATACACAATTATATTGTTCTTATTCATTTTATACTTTAGAAACATGATGTTCATTAATTTATTATATCATAATTGATAATTTTCTTAAAAATATATTATGAGGTTTGATATGGGAAAAAAAAATAAAGTTGGTGTTTTTGTCTGATTTTATGGTTGAAGGTTGTATTCAGTTTTACGTGATAATTGAGAAAGTTTAAGAAAATAAAAACATGGAATGTTAAAAGTCAACATATTAATAAAGGAGTTATGAAAAATACAAAATAATATAATTGAAAAAGTATCATCATTATGAAACATATAATATGAGTGTCTCACTCATCTCATATTATTTTTTGTTGATAATTTTTAGAATTTAAAAAAAAGGGAAAAAAAGTGAGATGACACTTCATCTATTTACTTACAAGATGACAAGAAGCTAGCATACTTTATAGTTTATACTATATATTAGTTGTCTTAAATTTTTCTTTATAGATAATTTCACACATGGCATCGAAGAACCGAGGGGGCGCCAAGAGGGTGCAAGAGGGTGCACAACAATAGCATCCCCTCTACTCCGTTAAATAATTTTCTTATTATCATATATCAAAATCAGTTTGCTTGTGTAGATTGATGAAGGTGTAATGGTTGTAGTACTAGATTCGAATTCCTTACCTTCCAATATTTTTTTCACTTTTTTCCTCTCCTATGCTTAGTTTATTTATTTTATTTTTACTTTCTTATTATTTATTCTTATTTTTATTCAAAATTCTATAAAAATATAATTTACTTATATTATATTAATATTTATTCATTCATTAACACTTAATAGTATTATTTATATATACTACATTATATATTTTTACGTATTAGTCTATGACTATTATCTTATAAATCTTCTTATTATTCTATCACATGAACGTATCTATGTATTTTTTTATGAAAAGATATTTCAACATTGTCAATTTTTTTATATTTCATTTTTTTTATTCATTTATGAATTAATGTTATAATATTATATTCATATTTTTAAATGTTCTCACTTTTTCCATTCTATTTTAAATGTTTAAAACAAAAAGTAAATTTGATATAAATATCTTAAATTATATTAAGTTATTTCAACAAATCAACTTTATTTTTTATTAATGGGTTATGTGCTATTGATTGTTGTTATTGATGATACCTATGGGTACATATAAATGTTCATATCTTTATATTGATATTTAACGATGATATATTGAAGAATTTTGTAAGTGTTAAGGAAAACTTATACATTGATTATATCCGGACAATTGATTCATCTAGTAGCTATTGATTATTGCCTGTCTATTGATTATTGTCATAAATCATATTAATATGATTTTATAGTTCCTTATGAAATATTTATGACTGCCCCATACAACTAATCAAAATGAACTTCTCCTGCATGGATCATTAAAATTTATAATTAAAAATATAAATTAATATTCAAAATAATTCTTAAATTATATAAATAACTATATGAGTAATTGTGCACTCCCTCGATTTAAGTGTTGGCTCCGCCACTGCGAAGAACATTAATTATTAAATTATATCATACCGGCCTAGCTTTTCAAAGAACGAATTTGGAGATTAAACTTTCTGCCAATGAGAAATTAACTCAATTTACAATTAAAAGCTACAACAATCATGCCTCTGCATATTAACCAGTTCCTTCTTGAATCATAAAGAAATCATCAATCAACTCTTGAATGAAGTGATTATAGAGTAATAAATTAAGTATTCTTAACTTTTAATTATAACTAAATTTTGACATACACTTTTAAAGTGACGTCCAAAAAGATAATATGTACTACATTGACTAAATCAAAATGCTATTTAAATATAATTTACAATAATGACAAACAATTTGAGATGTTTGAAAGCTTTATGTGCTAAATTTATTTCAAATATACTAATTTATTATTAATTATTTTTTGTGTTATACATATATGCTACCACAAATAGTTAATATAATAGAAATTAAATAATATATTATCTTTTCCATTTTAATATATAATATATAAAATAAAGTGTGTACATGTAATTTAATAATTAATCCACTAAAATTTAATTATTATTTGTTAATCATATATTATGCACTAATTGAATCATTCATCACTATTAACTACTCAAATAGTTAATACATGTCAAATGTATATTTTGTTAACTCTCTTATGAGGTGATCATTTAATAATAAGTTACGCATTTTTATTTTTTTTATTAGAACTAAGTCTTTATAAAGTCGGGACTAACAGATCCTTTGAAAAATTTGACTTGACACGACATGGACTTAATGAACACGAGTAATATTTGATACAACATAGTTAAAGCCAATCAAAATAAAATTTGAATATGAAAAATATATATTCTTTTGTGGTACACACATATTACACTATGATATTTTAAGATTTTTTAATAGTGTTGTCATCCTTTCCTTTAAAACAAGAACTTATATAATAAATAAAATTTCTTATATTCTTATATGAATATATACTAGATTATTAAAATAAGGGGAAAGAGGAAAGGACGTGATCCTAGAGATTCATGCATGGAGGATGGAGGTGATCCTTGAGATTCTTGCATGGAGGATGATGGAGGTGGCCTTATTGCCACTCCAAAAAACTTAATGTCACTCCATTTTTTTCAATTCTACCCTTAACTTTTGTTATATTAAAAAAATAAGAGCAAAGAAGAAGATGAAAGGTCACTGCTAATTTTGTTGTCTCTAATAGTTAATGATAACTATTTATTTTTCCTCACACAGATTTGCAATCTCCACATTTAAGAGACACAAATAAAAAGAAAAAAAATCACAATAGAATTTTTCAACACGAAAAATATTATTTTAATTTTTAATATGATAACAAAAAATCAGTTATATATTTGACCTGTTTTTTATATTCTAATTATTGTTATGTCTAAAATTTTATTTGTTTAACAATATTTACTTATTTCATTTGATTGATATTATTTAGAGAATATTTAAACACTAAGTTAAATTTATTTATCATTATAAACTCATCGGGTGGTGATTTTACTTATGATATTTAGGCCATGTTTGGCACACATTTAAATTAGCGTCTACAGTAGCGTATAGTGTGTTGACCAAGTCAATACGCTAGTTAAGGTGTTTGGTAAGCACAATTAATAATAGCGATAAGAGATTGGAACTCAGCGTTTTGAGACGCATGACAGACCAACATCTAGGGTAGCGACAAGTTTATGAAAATTTATTTTCAGAAATACCCTCAAAATATTTTAATATTAATTAATATTTGTATGAGACACTTATTATTTTATATTGCATGATCACTCTATTATTTATTATTATTTTATTAACTTGTAAATTATTTGATCAACTATTTATTTTATTATTATTTATTAATATTAAAATATTTAAAATAAAAATGTGTTATTCAACTTATGACACATATATTAATGTAATTTATTAAATAATTGTCTGTACTCTTTTTAGTCATTTTACATTTATTGATTTATTTAAACGCTACATTTGTCAAACACTTTTATTAAATTTAATAGTTCACTCGCTACCGCTTATCGCTAATATCTAGTCGCTAATCGCTATTCGCTATTAACCGCTAGTACATGCCAAACAGAGCCTTAATCTAAATTACATCGGGTATTATATATATAATGATAAATAAGTAGCAATGAATCAAATAAAGTAACAGCTAAAAAATTAATATAATACCATAATTTATTTTATATATTATAAAATATTAATATTATCATAAAATTTGAGTTATCACTAAAAATATTATGATTTATAATAGCCACTATGATATTATCTATTCAAATTAGTTCAACTCGATAAAATTGTATAAGCATAATAAATACTACATCCACTAAACAACATTTGCCAGGCTTTATTTCTAAGGAAATGTTGTAAAACTATCAATATTTTTATTATAACATGTTAAAGGTTAAAATTGGTAGAAAAGAGTGACATTAAGCTTTTTAAAGTGACATTAAGGACATCCCAAATTTTACAAGATTTTTTTTTACTTTTGTCAATATTTAGGTTAATGGGCAAGGAAGGAGGACCGGGCCTTCTTCTTCTTCTTCTTCCTCTCATTCATTTATACCAAATATTTATCCCAAATAGTAGTAGTTGTAGCTGGTGAACTCCATGAATGGAATGTGTTGTAAAGCTTTGTCCACTTCTCTCTCATTCATTTATACCAAGGAATTATTATACACGCGAAGATTGCGATAAGTTATCATGATTCTTTATCATATATAAAAGCACGCGCCACTTGTAATATCCCGTATAGAGAAATAAGAAGAAGAAGACAACAGAAATTAATAGACAAAATAATGGTGGATATATATAGTTAGATTCATTCATTAACTTGTTCCAAATTTAATTATTATTTTGCATTAAATGAATGGGTCTACTAACTATTCGAAATCTTATCCACCAGAAGTTGGTCGGAGGAAATCTCACAAGTCACTTAAATATTGACATGCATGCACACATGACAATACATAAGTTAGAAATATGTTTAAAATGCTTGGAATGTATATAGACTTTTTTTATATACTCGTTCGAAGTTTTTGACGATTATTAGCACTTGATAAATTCAGATTCAAGAAAAAAAAATGTATTCCTTCGAACTCGGAGTTATTAACTTTCGATTTTTTAAATCGTAGCCAACCGAACTTGATTTAGATTTTGATGTTATTGGTTCCTTCAGTAATTGATCCGAAGCTGCGGTTGAAGGATGTAAAAACAATAACAAGATCAAAATATTTTGGAAATACTAAAATATATGTATTCCAATCAATAAATATTATGTGTGATTGATGCATTTTTATATTATACTACTTTAATTATTTTAATATGATTATTTTAATCTTTCTCCGGAGCTAAATGTCATATCTAATGTTGAGCTATAAAAATAAAAAAGAAGTAGGTTCATGCTTTTTCCGATCGAACAACTCAATTCTATCATCTATTTTTTTTATATTTCCTACTATTTTGTCCTTTAATTAAAAAATATGAAAAACCTATCTCATGGTCATCAAGGCTTAAGAGGCAAACCTAAGATCCTATGCACATATTCCATATCACAAAGGTGATTTGCCGATTTCAGCACACACCTTATTATTTTTTTAATTCTAAAGAAAAAATGCCACATTTAATAACAAAAATAAATAAACTAATAGTGTATCCGATCAAGATAAATTTAAGAATAGTTTTGTCCAATTTTATAGTTGAAAGTTGTATTTAGAGTATTACGTGACACTACAAGCAAATGAACTTTTAGAGTCCACAACTAGAGACTAGAACATATTATTGTCGTTGATAGTAAATATCAACGACAAGAAATTGTTGTCAATATTAACGGCTAGATTAAAACTGATCTCTTATAATATTGCCACTGGTTGTTAATAACTAATTTAATGTGAAATAATTAATGACCAGATTCTTTTCCCTAATAGTAGTAACAAATTAATGAATCTCGATTATTGGATCAACTTAATCACAATCGTTCAATCAAAACAAAGAGAAGGTGAACATACTCCAAATTTTTTTCCACGATTGCCTAGGGTATGCGTCTCCTTCTCCTCTGTGTTGCCATGATCCCGTGCGCAAGGACGTGTAACTCCTAGTAACTCTATATTTCTCTCCCTCCATGCTTTCTCTCCTCTTCGTCATGCAACGACATTGTGCGTAGGAAGCCCGCACGGAGGGAGGTCGCGGCGGCGTTCCCATGCGTAGGGAAGCCCGCAGAGCAGCGTCCCCGCGCGTAGGAAGACCGCACGTGACATCCCCACGCGCATGGATATGCTAGATCCAGTGGGTGCAACCCGGATAGGTGTCGATCCGGCATGGATCGACCGAATCCGACCCGATCCGGCATGGATCTGTCGAATCCAGTGGACGCGCCCTGCTGTCATGCGCGGGCGCGCCCGTGCGTGCCTGCTGAATTTATTTTATTTTTTTATTTACTCGATGCTTCTAGGAATTTTGTTTATTTATGTTTTAATTTTTTATCTTAAAATCTCCAGGACTTTTTTTTGTAGATCTACGACATGATTGATATCATTCAAAAGGCACCGTATAAAAATTTTATACTTTTACATATTTAATATTTATATCTTTTATTACTATCTCATAATATATTTCATTGTCTTGCAGTTATGAGGAGAACGATGAAGATAATTATCTATTAATATATTTCATTGTCTTGCAGTGAGGGGAAGTCCTACGCATGGACTTAGGGGCTGCTGCGCCGCCTCCTTGCGCCAAGCTTTCGCGTGTGCAGGGAGCTCATGCGTGATACATGTTCCTTTTATTCAGATTCAATTATATTTTTTTCTTTAGTCTTGATTATATAATAGTGAGTATTTAATTACATTTTTATTGATTAAAATAAATATTGTTAAGTAGCAATCTCTCGTTTTATTTTCAAATCAATATTCATCTATCAATGTGGTATTTGTTTATATTTACACTTTTAAATTAACTATATTTTTTGTCTAGTGATATTTGAACCTAACATTTATTTTAGCTGAACTTTTGAGGTGTTCCAAAGAGTTTCTTAAGGTATGATATTTTTTATAATTGACTATTGATTTATTATATTTAATAGTATTTTTTCTACTAATTTTTTTTAATATGAATGAGACTATATCTGGTGGACTTGGATATTTTTGTGAGTGAGTAAAGTTATAAGAAAAGTCATTGTAATTTAATTTTTATGAATTAACATATACTTTTATTTTGTAGGTTTTTGATGAATTTGGGTTGGAAATGCAAATGAAGATGGATAAAGACAAGCTAGGAAGCAATCTTCTTTTTTATTTTGAACTTTATTTTCTTAGGAGTCATTTGGAATTATTTAAACTTTTGAATGCACAAATTGGATACATTACATTTGAATGTTTGATTTTAATATTATATGGATGTTTGAGTTTGAATGCTTTTTGAATATGAAAAAACTTGGATATTAATGTTGCTTTTGCACTTGATGGCTCCTCTGCTGCAAGCAGACACAAGCCACTATATTCATAATCACTTATCTCCTCGGTGGTGTCCATCAGATTTTTCAGCGTTCGAAATCTTTGCGGGACTCCCTCGGAGTCATAAGCATCGTCCATCGGCGGTGTCGCGAAACAGATCGATGGTGTTGCAGTAGCATGCATTGATGGAGAAGACCTTTGTGGTGATGAAACTGGTGTAGCTGGTGTTGGAGGAGACTGAATGTCATCATCACGAGTTTCAACATCCTTGATCTCGATAATGTATTTGACATCGAACGAGGCTGGTCGAGTAGCATCGCCGTTCTCCTTGCTCCAATCCTACGCGTGGTGTTCTTTGAATACCACATCGAGTGCGACATGTAGCTTCTTGGTCATAGGTTCGTACACCCTGTAGACTTTCGTTCCTTGTTCATAACCAAGGAATATCATGGGCACAAATTTATCTGTAGATTATTGATGTCCAGACCGATGCACTTGACGTGGGAGACGCACCCGAAAGTCCGAAGATGCTTGACATTAGGCCTCCAGTTGTACCAGGCCTCGTATGGCGTCCTCCCCTCTAGACTCTTGGTTGGCGCACGATTGAGGATGTAGATGGCTCTCATCACTGCCTCACCCAAAAAGAAGCCGACATGTTTTTGCTCTTCAAAAGACAACGCACAATCTCCACCACGGTGGGATTTTTGCGCTCGACAAAGCCATTTTGCTGAGGCGAATATGGCGTCGTGGTAAAGTGTTTGATGTCGCGCTCGTCGCAATAGGCTTGGAATTCCCGGGAATTGAATTCACCTCCCCGGTCAGATCGGAACGCCCTTAGTCGTCCACCTTGCTCCGTCTCGGACAAAGCCTTCACACGCTTGAAAGCTTTGAAGGCTTCATCTTTTGTCGCAAGCAACTCTGCCCACATGAAACGAGAGTGATCATCAACAATAAGCAAGAAATAATTCTTACCACCAGGGGGTGCTCGCCCTGATTTGTCCGCAAAGATCGACGTGAAATAGATCAAGGCTTTGCTCTCCACGATACGCTGCAGCCTGCGGGAACGGGATGCGCTGCTGCTTGCTGAGTGCGCACCCATCACAAAATTCTTCCTTCCTCTCGATCAGAGGCAAACCTTCCACCATGTGCTTCACTCCTATCTCCTGGAGAGCTCGAAAGTTCAGGTGGCCATAGCGAGCGTGCCATAACCATGCTTGGTCATTTATTTTTGCCACCAGACACATTGGCGCTACAACGTTGATCTTCAGCAGGTACAATCATTTGTGGATGCGTGGTGAACGTGCTAGCAGTGTGCGCTTGTTGTCGAACACGTTGCAGAATCCATCCTTTAGCTCGATCTTGCACCCCCTTCTTCCAACTGCCCAAGGCTCACAATATTGTTTTTTTAGTTTAGGTATATAATATACTTCTGTGAGTACCTTGTGGTTGTGATCCCTCGACTGCATCACCATCGATTCGAGGCCGCAGATGTCGACGACGGAGCCATCTCCAAAGTGTACAGACACACACACACTTTCGTCAAGTGACGTGAGTGCGAACCTAACCCTGTCATGTGGTTGCTCGCTCTGGTGTCGTGCACCCATCTATCATTGTCACGACCTGCTAGATGCATCTTGCTTTCATTTAGGTCAACAACATGCATCTCTGCACTCTCCTTGGTGGTCGTAGTAGCTAGTAATAACGCTAGATGCTGGACTTGGCCATCCAGCTGCGCGATGTGAGCTTCTTCTTTGCGCTCCCTTCGCGGCTTCCGACACTCCTTCGCCCAATGTCCGTATATGCCACAAGTGTGACATTTACCTCGACGACAGGTTTGTCCTTGAAGGTTTTCTTCGCCGCGGTGTCACGACCATCAGATCGCGCTCCGCCTTTTGCCTTCCCTGGGACAGCCTTGTCACCATCCGAGGATGACTCTGTCTGAGACTTGTTCTCGTGCTTGGTCATCCACTCCTCCTCAGCGAGAAGAAGACGCCCTGCTTTGTAGGTGATTGCGCCAATGTCGAAGCGATCCTCTACCGCCCGCAGACGCCCCACAAGTTCTTCAACTGAGATCATCTTAAGATCAAGCATTGTCTCAATTGAAAGAGCAATATGGGAATATTGTGGCGGCACAATGCGCAGAATCTTCTTGACAACACGCACCTCCTCCACCGTCTCGGCCATCGCTCGCAGATTGCTTGCAAGTCCGGCGATGCGCATTGCGAAATCATCGGATGGACTCACCATCCTTGAAGTCGACGTTCTCGAACTCCTTTGGCAGCCTCTGGGCGTTGGCCTCCCGCACACGAGCGTCACCCATACGCATCACCCGTATGGCTTTCCACGCCTCTTTCGTTGTTTTCTTCACTGCGAGAGTCGATCGCATCTCAGCCGGCACCGCACGAAGGAGAGCGGCTAAGGCTAACCGATCCTCGCGGCGCTCGACTTTATCATTTTTGATTGCCTCCCACAACCCTTGAGCTTCGAGATTCATCTGCGTCACCAATTCCCATTCATGATAGTTGGTCCTCGTCAACTCGAGGTAGATTATTGACGATCCAAAATCCTTCACGATGCGATCAACCACCACTCTTTTTGAGCCGCTTTTTGAACTCTCGCTCGCCCATCACAATCTGCTGGAAAAAACCTCAAGAAACGAGGTTCTGATACCACTTGTTGGTGCTACAACAGATTTTGATGCAAAGCATTGAGAGAGAACTTAGAAGATGAAGGGGAGTTTTTGTGTAAAGAACTGAATACTACTGCAGATTGTTTCATTCATATAAATAGAGATACAAAGCTAACCAAATAATGAATCTAGACTTGATCCGAGCTCTCATAGAAAAACTAGAAAATCTAAACAACTAGTAGATGAATCTATAAAATCTAAAGAGGTAGAAACTAAGAAAACAAATAGATATGCAAAAGGGATCATGTTTGTTAACAAAGATGAGGGAATCAAATGTGAGAAGAGAAGACATCCATCATGGCCGCGCGTGGTTGAAACATGGCCTGGAGGGGGACCGCCCTGGGCATGGTCAGTCCGCTTCCTTCGCTCATGTCGACCTCTTCCCCGCCATTGGTCCTCTCCCACTCGAAGCACTGGATCATGGTTCCCAGCACCATGGCCACCTCCCGCTGCGCAAGGCCCTCCCCAGGGCACCTCCTCCTGCCCATTCCGAACGGGAAGAAGAGCTGCTTCCGACCGGCCACCTGCCGGCTCCTCGCGTCCGCCGAATCCATAAACCTCGCAGGCATGAACTTGGCCGGCTCCTCCCAGGCCGCCGGGTCCCTGTGGATGGCATAGGCGTTCACCAGCAGCATCGTCCCCGACGGCACGTCGAAGCCGCTGACCACGCACTCCTGGGAAGACTCATGAGGCACGAGAAGCGGCCCCGGCGGGTACAGACGCAACGTCTCGTTGATCGCGTAGTGGAGATAAGGAAGGTTTGGGAGGTCGGACTCCTCCATCAAGCGCCTCGTCCCCACGACCGTGTCGATCTCCGCTCGGGCTTTCTTCAGCTCCTCCGGATTGTTGAGCAGCAGCGACATCGCCCACTCGATGGTGCTTGAAGAGGTGTCCGTTCCAGCGGCCACCAAGCTCTGCATGCATTGCATGCCAACAACAAATTGCAAACTGGTTAAAAAGCTTCAGATCTTTGATGATGGCATGCAAATGCATGGCGTGTTGTGGCTGCAATTAAGCTTTCTCACCAGGAGAAGACCTTTGATGATGACATCGTTGTACTCCTCTGCATCAGTCTCCTGAAGAGATAACATCACGTCGATGATGGTCTTTCTCTCCTCCTCCTCTTTCTTCCCTCGTCGTTCATCAATGAGCCCCTGCAAGAACTCATCCAACTCCCTGTGTAGTCTGGCAATTCTTCTCGTAGTCCCTCCGAATCCCAGCAATCCAAGGATCGGAAGGAAGTCCGCAACGTTGGAAGCCCCGGACACAGCGAACGTTTCCTCTATGATCTCTCTAAACTTCTTCGCCTCCTCCACGACGCCAGCGTCCTCCCCGTCGTACCTCTTACCGGTGATCATGGTCATCATCACGTTGAGAGATACTTGAAACAGCAGCGGCCTGAGATCCACCTTGGCCAGCAGTTGCCCCTCTGCCTGGGCTACCGCCGGCGCGGCCCTCCTCCATTCCCGGAAGAGCTGCCGGGCCATGCAGCGCACCTCCGCCGCGCGCGCGTCGGAGAAGCTGAGGAGCCTGTGGGCCGAGAGGAGCTCGACGACGGCGATGCGGCGCAACCTCCGCCAGTGGGGGCCGTAGTTGGCAACGCCGAAGGCGGAGTAGTCGTAGTTCAGCTCCTTCAGAGACGGCAGCTGGGGGCGGTTGGCGAAGACGACGTCGTTCGCGGTGAAGACTTCCTCGGCGACCTCCGGGGAGGCGACGGTGAGCACGGTGCGGGATCCGAAGCGGAGGAGGACGACGGGGCCGTAGCGGGCGGAGATGGCGGCGAGGGTGCGGTGGAGGGGTTT
>LTAE01000214.1:0-15504 GCA_001647135.1 Pontederia paniculata | reverse complement strand
TATATATATATATATATATATATATATATATAGGTTCATATCATTCATTCAACTTGTTCCAAATTTAATTATTATTTTACATTAAATGAATGGGTCTATTAATTCATTAATCGAAAATGAATCCACAACAAGTTGGTCGGATGACATCTCACGAGCCACTTGCTTATTGACATGCATGCATGGAACATGGACAGCCATCCCTTATCTATCACTATAGATTCATCCAAAAGTTGGTAACTGTGTGTGTGTGATTGAGAAGAGAGAGAGATAAAAAGGTAATGTTTAAAACGCTTGGAAATATACAAATTATAATTAGCACAAGACTTTTATATTTGAGTATTAAGTGCTTGAATTGGATTTTTTTATCATATGTATCTTTTTTTTATTTTCAACATTTATTTTTTTATGAGATTAATAAATCTTCTTTTGTAATATTGTAGTACTAGTAGTGGTAGTAGTAAGAGGCAGGGGCGGATCCACTTATAATGTGGAGGAGCTCGGCCCTTCCCACAATTTTTTGGTATATAAAATATATATATGTATGTATATACTAGTAGATATGATCAATAAATGAAATAAAAGCTAATAAAAAATATAATTATCTAACTAGTGTAGTTGTTAAAGAGTTTTGATTATCATTTAGAGGTTCTGGTGTTCAAACTTTGGCATCTCCTAATTTTTTATATTTTATTTCTATATGTATTGGTCTTCCTTAATTTTTCGTTATGGGTCCGTCCCCGATAGCATGCATGTCGCTGCGATAAATTGAATTGACTGGTGTTGTTAGTAGAGCCTGCAGGATAATTAAAGCTTCTTAATTAATGCCGGTTCTCATTTATATCAAGGATTGACTTCTTGTTTCCTCAATTATGAATTTGTGAGTCTCACAATATTTTTAGTGTGAGAAAAGGAAAAAAAAATAAGAGCAATATATTCTTCAAAGTCATATGTAAAAATGAGGTTAAGGAATTTGGTGGAGCTCATTTGAGGCCATACATTTTGTGTGTTGATCTCTTCTTTGAATTTGTCGAGTAATGTAAAATTTCAAATAATTCAATGATGTGAAATAATTTTGGCAGTGTGAATAAAAAGAAGTGTTTACTTCAATTTTCACCTGAGATTTGTGGATTTTTGGAGCAGTGTGATCTAATTTGGACAATTTGACATATATAATCTTTGATGAGAACTTTAATATTCTTCTAAGTTGATTTAATCCCAATATAAAATTCATAACTTAACCCATTGACATTCGGTTGGAATAATTTTATTTTTTATTTAAGGATCCTAAATGTTTTACATATAGAATTCATATATTTTATCTTTTTATCATTTATTCTCAAAAGACTTTACAATATCAGAAAATATTAATTAGATTTTTTTATTTTTTTATCAGAAATTATGTCAAAAAATATTAATTTTCTCGTAGTGTCATCTATGAATTTCTCATCAAGAATTATGATAATTAAACTTTAAAACATTCAAAACTCCTTATAATATTATCCTTTTCATATCACTACAAGTTTTTATACAATAACACATAAGCATACATCTACTCCATAGATCTTAGGTCATTATTTTAGTATTTTAATTTATTATATATTTTATAAGTGGGATACGCTAATTCTCGAGATAATATCTATAGACAATAAATCATGGTGAAATCATTTCCTCATGAAACTAAACTTCGAAGGACACAACTTGTAAAAGGGATGAAGATTCAAATAATTATGTCACATTTTGTTTGTTTATCTTGAGGTTAACAGTGAAAAAAAATGATTATGTTGGCTGAGCTGGTCATATCACTTCCGTTAAAAAATAAAATAAAATGGAATTTCGAAATCACATGAAAAAAAACTCGAATTGTATTTTTTCCTATGAATTGTCTATCAATATATACAGTATTACACAGTGACATCGTTTTCGAATTTATTAAAATAACTTATAGCAAGTTGTGATTCTTGAATATTATATATGATTAATCCAGTGTCCTGTTTGAATATACATCATTTCCACGAAAATAATGAATATTACAGCTGCATGATCTCATTTAGCTTGTTTAATTGCACTTTTATTGGTTAGAAAAATATGACATGATTAAAAATATAAATTTAATAATGCGATTTAAGTTTGTAAAATTATTATAGACGTATAATTCAATAAATATATAATCTAAATCATGGTAATTTCAGAACGTAACTTTTAAGTTTTAACCTCCTATTTCTTTTATCCACAAAACATTTGGATGTGCCCACTGTTTTTAGATGATACTGGCACTTTTCGCATAGTAGTTCCAAGGGTGATCATATATCCTCCTAAAAATCTTTCTAATAATTCTCCTAATCCCTCGCAATGGCATAGGTGATAATTTTATTAATTTTTAGGATTATTTATTTTATGTGAGTATTAGGAAGATTTTTAGGAGGATAGAGCATTTTCCTAGTTCCAAACACTTTAATAAAAGCAAAACTATAAGAAAAAAATGTCTTGGGCGCCCTTAAAGTGGAGTTCTACTTAATTTTGTTTGTGCATTAACCAGAAGCATAATGACCTTGGACATAGTACAAGATAAATTTTATATCTTTTAAATGGATAAATATTTCTATATTATTAATACTGATAGATAGTTGATGCATGTTAATATTTTCGCTGCTTATATATTTTATTGTATATCAAACGATTGTAAAAATTCAAGATGATAAGAATGAAAGTTAATATTATACGGACAAAATACAAAGATGATTATAAGCTTATGTGTAACATCATTTCTTATAATTTAAGATGCATGTTAAATTCATGCGGATCAAATTCAAAATGAATATTTTTTTAATAAATCAAAGGTGTTACAATTATACTGATGGATAATTTATGCATGTTAATATTTTCGCTGCGCATATTTAAAGATACGACCCATGGTACTATATTGAATTTGAATTAGATTTCAGATCAATCTTATATATTTTATTGTATATCAAACCATAAGGTCATCCCATCTCTTGCCATGAATCTTGTGAGGAATTTCGGGACCTTACATTTTTATTATCGGGTAAAAAACACTCATATTATTTCTTTTATCGTTTTCCATTTTTCCTTCACCTTTTTACACTTTTTCTTTGAGTTATTTTCAATTTTTCTCCCCTCAACCGTAACTTAATTTCACTTTACTCTTTAAACTTTAGTATTACCCACTTATCTTTCCTCAACTTTTCAAAGTTTTCACTTAATCTAATTATATAAATACTACAATATATTTACTTTTTACCCTTTTCATTTTATTTAATGAACTTAAAATAATTAAAAAATAGAAAATCAAATGTTGTGAAGAAGATAATGTGATGAGTGGTCCCATTCGATTTTTTTATTCTTTTTAAATTTAAAATTGAAAATTAAACAAGAGTAAAAGAAGTAAATGTATAATTAAAAATAAATAAACTTTAAGCATTTGAGTTAAAGTGAAAGTGTTCGAAAAGTTGGAAGAAATTAAGAGGATAATACAAAAGTTTAGGGGTTAAAATGGAAATGAATTAAAGAAAACTGGAATTAACCCCTTTTTAAAACCGTTTATAGTTTATAATCATCTAAATATTTTACCAAATATAACAATTAAATTTATTGTTAGTATAAGATTTGTCCTGCACATTATTTTTTAGTTAATTGATAGGACGAAATATATTAAAATGTAAAAGCTTAAGTTGAAATTTTATGTTTAGATAATAAGTACAGTAATTAGTTAGTCGACGTATAATAAAGAGCACATATAGTAATTTTTCAGAAAAAAACTGTTATTCAATATTTTTTTTCGGTGGATATTAGATATAATTTTATGTTAGCATGTAAGGCCCTGTTATTTCCTATAATTTTTTAAACCCAACATTAGTCATAAATTTTAATTACTAAAATTATTCAGAACATATAATGTATGATGAATTTATCATGCAAATAAAACACTAACTAGATTTTTTTTTCTTATATATGTATGTCTTTTAAATATAATTTTTTTTGCCGACCCCACCTTGTGGGATGAGGCTTTGTTGTTGTTGTTGTTGTTGTTATTATTGTTGTTGTTGTTGTATATATTTATATGTCTTTCATTCGTTAGATTAATTAAATATTCGATATTTTCATATTATATGGATGTTGAGTCTCAATGCTTTTTTAATATGGAAAAACTTGGATATTAGTGTTGCACATGCGTATATCTCATTTGTAAATATTTGTAATTTATTTTTTAAATATATAAATTTTTCATATTTTATAAATAGTGATCAGATGTAGTTGTCCTTAAATATTTTGTATTTAGAGACTAAAAACCTATCCTTAAAAACTATGTCGACAAGACAAATAATATATTAATATTTACACTAACGACTAGTCTTGTGGTCGTTAATAGATATAATAACTAGATAATTGGTCCTTATAGGTTATATCAGGGATCATTTCATCTTGACATCTGACTTTTAGCGGCAAGAGTGTTGGTGCTACAACAGGTTTTGATGCAAGGCATCGAGAGAGAACTTAGAAGATGAATAGGAGTTTTTGTGTGCAGAACTCAATTACTACTGCAGATTATTTCATTCATATAAATAAAGATACAAAGCTAACCAAATAATGAATCTGGACATGATCCCAACCTTCATAGAAAAACAAAAATCTAAACAACCAGTAGATGAATTTATAGAATCTAAAGAGATAGAAACTAAGAAACAAAAAGATAAAAGATAAGTATACAGAGGGGATTATGTTTGTTAACAGTTCACCTCCTAATCCCGCTGCAAATCGATTATATCTAGCTATTGTCGAAACTCAACAAATTTTACCCGTCCTAGAGCATTAATTAGTATATCCGCCAACTGATCGTTGGTGCCAATATAATCAACCAACACCTTCCTTTTTTCGACACAGTGACATATAAAATTGAATCGTGTGTCGATATGTTTGCTTCTGTCATGATGCACTGGATTTTTACTCAGGACAATAACTGATTTGTTGTCAATTAACATCTTCACTTGAGGCGCTTCCTTCTTCATTATTTCACCAAGGAAACGGCTCAGCCATATTCCTTGACAGTCCGCCGCTGCACTTGCTATATACTCTGCTTCACATGATGATAGTGCAACAATTTTCTGTTTCTGCGACGTCCAGTTGATCAAGCTCGAGCCCAAAAAGAAAATGAACCCGCTAGTGCTCTTCCTATTGTTAATGTCTCCGGCATGATCACTATCACTGAACCCCACCAACTTAGGCTCTGCAGTTTGTGACCTCTTGTACATGCAACCATAATTGATTGTTCCTGCTACATACCGAAGAATTTGCTTCATCATTGTCCAATGTTTGGTCGTAGGAGCCTCCATGTATCTGCTCACAATTTCGACGGAGTATGCCAAATCAGGTCGCGTGTTGACAAGATAGCGCAGTCTCTCAACTATGTTGCGATATTCTGTTGCATCCACAAGCTCACCTTCTCCCTTCTTTCTCAGCTTAAGTCGATCCTCCATTGGAGTATGACACCGATTACACCCAACCATCCCTGCATTTTTCAAGATCTTAACAGCAAAAGCACTCTCACAAATGGTAATCTCACCTTCCTTTTGGCAGACTTCAATGCCCAAGTAATAGCTCAGTAGACCAAGCTCACTCATGTTGAACTTATCTTTCATCTCCACCTTGAAAGCTTCAATGTCTACCTTGCTCGACCCGGTGATAATGAGATCATCAACATACACCCCAACCAATAAAAAAATTTGTCCTGCATCACGTTTGTACACTACGTGCTCTAGAGTATTCTTCATGAAACCCAAACCAAGTAATTCATTATCAAGCTTGGCATTCCAAGCTCACGGTGCTTGCCGTAATTCATATAGCGCCTTCTTTAGCTTCAGCACCTTGTCGTGATTGTTGTTGTCGGTGAAACCAAAAGGTTGTTGCACATACACATCTTCGGTCAAATCTCCGTTCAAGAAGGCTGATTTGACGTCCATGTGATGCACCTGCCAACCACTGTGTGCATCTAGAGCATGCAGCAGCCGCACAATCTCTATCCATGCTACTGGTGTGAATACTTCATCGAAATCTTCTCCTTGACGCGGAGCATACCCCTTGGCGACGAGACGGGCTTTATGTTTGACAATGTTCCCCACCGAATCCTTCTTGAATTTGAAGACTCACTTCAATCATATCGCCTTGTGTTCTGGTGGTAGTACAACAATCTCCCATGTTTTGTTTTCGTGAATGGATTCCATTTCAGCCTCCATTGCTTTTCGCCACTCATGTTCTTCGAGTGTCGCTTCTACACTTGATGGCTCCTCTGCTTCAAGCAGACACAAGCCACTGTATTCATAATCACGTATCTCCTCGATGGTGTCCATCAGATTTTTCAGCGTTCGAAAACTCTGCGGGACTCCCTCGAAGTCATAAGCACCGTCCGCCAGTGATGTCGCAAAACTGATCGCTGGTGTAGCAGTAGCAGATGTTGATGGAGAAGACCTTGGTGGTGATGAAACTGGTGTAGATGGTGTTGGAGGAGACTGAATGTCGTCAGCATGAGTTTCAACATCTTTGACATCGGCAATGTATTTGACATCGAACGAGCTGGTGGAGTAGCATCACCGTTCTTCTTGCTCCAATCCCACGCGTGGTGTTCTTCGAATACCACATCGCGCGCGACATGCAGTGTCTTGGTCACAGATTCGTACACCCTGTAGCCTTTCGTTCCTTGTTCATAACCAAGGAATACCATGGGCACGAATCTATCTGTGAGCTTATTGATGTCCGGACCCATGCTCTTGACATGGGAGACGCACCCGAAAGTCCGAAGATGCTTGACATTAGGCCTCCAGTTGTACCAGGCCTCGTATGACGTCCTCTCCTCCAGACTCTTCGTTGGCGCACGATTGAGGATGTAGATGGCTGTCATCACCGCCTCGCCTAGGCTTGGAATTCCCGGGAATTGAATTCACCTCCCGGTCAGATCGGAACGCCCTTAGTCGCCCACCTTGCTCCGTCTCGACCAAAGCCTTCACACGCTTGAAAGCTTTGAAGGCTTCATCTTTTGTCGCAAGCAACTCTGCCCACATGAAACGAGAGTGATCATCAACAATAAGCAAGAAATAATTTTTACCACCTGGGATGCTCGGCCTGATCTGTCCGCAAAGATCGACGTGAAACAGATCAAGGCTTTGCTCTCCACGATACGCTGCAGCCTGCGGGAACGAGATTCGTTGCTGCTTGCCGAGTGCACACCCATCACAAAATTCTTCCTTCCTCTCGATCAGAGGCAGGCCTTCCACCATGTGCTTCACTCCCATCTCCCGGAGAGCTCGAAAGTTCATGTGGCCATAACGAGTGTGCCATAACCATGCTTGGTCATTTATTTTTTCCACCAGACACACTCGCGCTACAACATTGATCTTCAGAAAGTACATTCGATTGTGGATGCATGGTGCACGTGCTAGCAGGTGTGCTTGTTGTCGAACACGCTGCAAAATCCATCCTTTAGCTCGATCTTGCACCCCCTTTTTCTAGCTGCCCAAGGCTCACAACATTGCTTTTTAATTTAGGTATATAATATACTTATGTGAGCACCTTGTGGTTGTGATCCCTGACTGCATCACCACCGATCCGAGGCTGCAAATCTTGATGATGGAACCATCTCCAAAGTGTACAGACCCACACACACTTTCGCCAAGTGACGTGAGTGCGGACCTACACCATGTCATGTGGTTGCTCGCTCCGGTGTCGAGCACCCATATGTCGTCGTCGCGCCTTGCTGGATGCACCTTGCTTTCATTTAGGTGAATAACATGCATCTCTGCGCGCTCCTTGGTGGTCGTTGTAGCTAGTAATAACGTTGGATGCTGAACTTGGCCATCCAGCTGTGCGATGTGAGCTTCTTCTCTACGCTCCCTTCGCGACTTCCGACACTCCTTCGCCCAATGTCCGTATATGCCATAAGTGTGACATTTACCTCGACGACGTGGCTTGCCCTCGAAGTTTTTCTTCGCCGTGGTGTCATGACCATCAAATCGCGCTCCGCCTTTTGCCTTCCCATGGACAACCTTGTCACCACCCGAAGATGACTCCACCTAAGACTTGTTCTTGTGCTTAGCCATCCACTCCTCCTTGGTGAGAAGAAGACGCCCTGCTTTGTCGGTGATTGCGCTGAGATTGAAGCGATCCTCTGCTGCCCGTAGCTGCCCCACCAATTCTTCAACTGAGATCATCTTAAGATCGAGCAGTGTCTCAATCGAAAGAGCAATTTGGGAATATTATGGCGGCACAACGCCAGAATCTTCTTGATGACATGCATCTCCTCCACCGTCTCGCCCAGCGCTCGCATATTGATTGCAAGCCCGATGATGCGCATTGCGAAATCATCGATGGACTTGCCATCCTTGAAGCCGATGTTCTCGAACTCCTTCAGCAGCCTTTGGGAATTTGCCTCCCGCACACGAGCGACACCCATATGCATCACTCGTATGGCTTCCCATATCTCTTTCGTTGTTTTCTTCACCACGAGAATCGATCGCATCTCAGCCCACACCACGCGAAGGAGAGCGGCTAAGGCTAACCTATCATCATGGCGCTCGACTTTATCATTTTTTATTGCCTCCCACAGTCCTTGAGCTTCGAGATTCACCTACATCACCAATTCCCATTCATGATAGTTGATCCTCATCAACTCGGGGTAGATGATCGACGATCCGAAATCCTTCACGATGTGATCAACCACCATCCTTTTTGAGCCGCTTTTTGAACTCTCGCTCGCCCATCACAATCTGCTGGAAAAAACCTCAAGAAACGAGGTTCTGATACCACTTGTTGGTGCTACACCAGATTTTGATGCAAAACAATGAGAGAGAACTTAGAAGATGAAGGAGAGTTTTTTGTGCAGAACTGAAGATTGTTTCATTCATATAAATAGAGATACAAAACTAACTAAATAATGAATCTAGACTTGATCCCAACCGTCATAGGAAAACCAGAAAATCTAAACAACTAGTAGATGAATCTATAAAATCTAAAGAGATAGAAACTAAGAAAATAAATAGATATGTAAAAGGGATTATGTTTGTTAACAAAGATGAGGGAATCAAATGTGAGAAGAGAGGACATCCATCATGGCCGCGCGTGGTTGAAACATGGCCTGGAGGGGGACCGCCCTGGGCATGGTCAGTCCGCTTCCTTCGCTCATGTCGACCTCTTCCCCGCCATTGGTCCTCTCCCACTCGAAGCACTGGATCATGGTTCCCAGCACCATGGCCACCTCCCGCTGCGCAAGGCCCTCCCCGGGGCACCTCCTCCTGCCCATTCCGAACGGGAAGAAGAGCTGCTTCCGACCGGCCACCTGCCGGCTCCTCGCGTCCGCCGAATCCATAAACCTCGCAGGCATGAACTTGGCCGGCTCCTCCCAGGCCGCCGGGTCCCTGTGGATGGCATAGGCGTTCACCAGCAGCATCGTCCCCGACGGCACGTCGAAGCCGCTGACCACGCACTCCTGGGAAGACTCATGAGGCACGAGAAGCGGCCCCGGCGGGTACAGACGCAACGTCTCGTTGATCGCGTAGTGGAGATAAGGAAGGTTTGGGAGGTCGGACTCCTCCATCAAGCGCCTCGTCCCCACGACCGTGTCGATCTCCGCTCGGGCTTTCTTCAGCTCCTCCGGATTGTTGAGCAGCAGCGACATCGCCCACTCGATGGTGCTTGAAGAGGTGTCCGTTCCAGCGGCCACCAAGCTCTGCATGCATTGCATGCCAACAACAAATTGCAAACTGGTTAAAAAGCTTCAGATCTTTGATGATGGCATGCAAATGCATGGCGTGTTGTGGCTGCAATTAAGCTTTCTCACCAGGAGAAGACCTTTGATGATGACATCGTTGTACTCCTCTGCATCAGTCTCCTGAAGAGATAACATCACGTCGATGATGGTCTTTCTCTCCTCCTCCTCTTTCTTCCCTCGTCGTTCATCAATGAGCCCCTGCAAGAACTCATCCAACTCCCTGTGTAGTCTGGCAATTCTTCTCGTAGTCCCTCCGAATCCCAGCAATCCAAGGATCGGAAGGAAGTCCGCAACGTTGGAAGCCCCGGACACAGCGAACGTTTCCTCTATGATCTCTCTAAACTTCTTCGCCTCCTCCACGACGCCAGCGTCCTCCCCGTCGTACCTCTTACCGGTGATCATGGTCATCATCACGTTGAGAGATACTTGAAACAGCAGCGGCCTGAGATCCACCTTGGCCAGCAGTTGCCCCTCTGCCTGGGCTACCGCCGGCGCGGCCCTCCTCCATTCCCGGAAGAGCTGCCGGGCCATGCAGCGCACCTCCGCCGCGCGCGCGTCGGAGAAGCTGAGGAGCCTGTGGGCCGAGAGGAGCTCGACGACGGCGATGCGGCGCAACCTCCGCCAGTGGGGGCCGTAGTTGGCAACGCCGAAGGCGGAGTAGTCGTAGTTCAGCTCCTTCAGAGACGGCAGCTGGGGGCGGTTGGCGAAGACGACGTCGTTCGCGGTGAAGACTTCCTCGGCGACCTCCGGGGAGGCGACGGTGAGCACGGTGCGGGATCCGAAGCGGAGGAGGACGACGGGGCCGTAGCGGGCGGAGATGGCGGCGAGGGTGCGGTGGAGGGGTTTCTTGAAGAGGTGGAGGTGGCCTATGATGGGCAAGGAAGGAGGACCCGGCGGTAGCTGCTTCTTCTTCTTCTTCTTCCTCTTGCCGCCATGAACGAATGGGATCGTAGCGAGCAAGAGACCACCAAGAAGGAGAAGAACGTAGTAGTAGTTGTAGCTGGTGAACTCCATGTCTTCCTAGTAATAATTCATGAATGGAATGTGTCGTAAAGCTTTGTCCACTTCTCTCTCATCCATTTATACCAAGAAATTATTATACACGCCAACATTGCCACAAGTTATCATGATTTTTTTTAATATATAAAATCACGTGCCACTTGTAATATCTCATATAATTAAAGAAAAGAAATTAATTTTTTTATAAAGTGCATCTCGAATTAAGATATTGTGAATTAACATTCTCTGTTTTGAACTTAAGAATCACAAATTTAATTAGAGAAATATTATTTTTACTCTTTATTTCAACTCAGAATTAGTTAGATGCTGATAATTTTGGACATTGAAAATTTTTAACAAATAAAAAAAATAAAAGAAGAAGACAAAAGAAATTAATAGATGAAATAATGGTATATATATATATATTTAGATTCATATCATTCATTCAATTTAATTATTATTTTACATTAAATGAATGGGTCTACTGATTCATTAATCGAAAATTAATCCACAACAAGTTTGGTCGGATGACATCTCACGAGCCACTTGCTTATTGACATGCATGCATTGAACGTGGACAACCATCCCTTATCTATCACTATGGATTCATCCAAAAGATGGTAACTGTGTGTGTGATTGAGAAGAGAGAGATAAGGTAATGTTTAAAACGCTTGGAAATATACAACTATAATTAGCACAAGACTTTTAGATTTGAGTATTAAGAGCTTGAATTGGATTTTTATCATATGTATTTTTTTTATTTTCAACATTTATTTTTTTATGAGATTAATAAGTCTTATTTTGTAATATTGTAGAACTAGTGGTGGTAGTAGTAGGAGTACTTGATCATGCATGTCGGTGCCATAAATTGAATGGACTGGTGTTGTTAGTAGAGCCTGCAGGATAATTAAAGCTTCTTAATTAATGCCGGTTCTCATTTATATCAAGGATTGACTTCTTAGTTCCTCAATTATGAATTTGTGGGTCTCACAATATTTTTAATGTGAGAAAAGGAAAAAAAAGAGCAATATATTCTTCAAAGTCATGTAAAAATGAGGTTAAGGAATTTTGGTGGAGCTCATTTGAGACCATACATTTTGTGTGTTGATCTCTTCTTTGAATTTGTCGAGTAATGTAAAATTTCAGATAATTCGGTGATGTGAAATAATTTGGGCAGTGTGAATAAAAAGAAGTGTTTAATTCAATTTTCACCTGAGATTTGTGGATTTTTGGAGTAGTGTGATCTAATTTGGACAATTTTCAATCTTTGATGAGAACTTTAATATTCTTCTATAAGTTGATTTAATTCCAATATAAAATTTATAACTTAACTCATTGACATTCGGTTAGACTAATTTTAATTTAAATTTAGGGATCCTAGATGTTTTACATATATAATTTATATATTTTTTCTCTTTATCATTTATTTTCAAAAGACTTTACAATATCAGAATATATTAGTCAGATTTTTTTATTTTTTCTCAAAAATTCTGTCAAAAAATATTAATTTTCTTGTAGTGTCATCTATCAATTTCTCATAAAAAATTATGATAATTAAACTTTAAAACATTCAAAACTCTTTATAATATTATCCTTTTTATATCACTACAAGTTTTTATACAAGAACACATAAGCATACATCTACTCCATAAATCTTAAATCATTATTTTATTATTTTAATTTATTATATATTTTATAAGTCGGACACGCTATATCTCGAGATAATATCTATGAACAATAAATCACGGTGAAATCATTTCCTCGTGAAACTAAACTTCGAAGGACACAACTTGTAAAAGGGATGAGGATTCAAATAATTATGTCACATTTTGTTTGTTTATCTTGAGGTTAACAGTGAAAAAAAATGATTATGTTGGCTGAGCTGGTCATATCACTTCCGTTAAAAAACAAAAAAGAAATCACATGAAAAAAACTCGAATTGTATTTTTTTTTCCTATGAATTGTCTATCAATATATACAGTATCACACAGTGACATCGTTTTCAAATTTATTAAAATAACTTATAACGAGTTGTAATTCTTTAATATTATATATGATTAATCAAGTGCCCTATTTGAATATACATCATTTCCACGAAAATAATGGATATTAAAGCTACGTGATCTCATTTAACTTCTTTAATTTAATTTTTATTGGTTAAAAAATATGACATGATTAAAAATATAAATTTAATAATGTAATTTAAGTTTGTAAAATTATTATAGACGTATAATTTAATAAATATATAATCAAAATCATGGTAATTTCAGAACGTAACTTTAAAGTTTTAACCTCCTATTTCTTTTATCCACAAAACATTTGGATGTGCCCACTGTTTTTAGATGATAGTGACACTTTTCGCATAGTAGTTCCAAACACTTTAATAAAATAATAATTTAGCTATTTAAAAAATAATAAAAAAATCAAACTTATTTTTGAGGTTAAGTGTTATAATTAGATAAGTTTAAGAGTGCTAAATAGATAATAATATAATTAAAAGATTATGTCATAATTTAAGGAAGAAAATTAGAAATAACCTTATAATAAAAGAGAGGATAAAAAGTTAAAAGAGACGAAAACAAGTGAAAATGGTAACAAAAAAAAATGCATCCACTGGTTGGTAAAAGAAAGAAAAAAAAACACAAGGATCCAAAGAGACGTGACGCCATGGACACTACTGGCACTGTAATCATGGGACCTCGTCCATGGAGCTATTCGCACAGAGGAATGGAATCAAATCTGAGAGAGGACATCCACCATGGCGGCGCGTGCTCGGAACATGGCCTGGAGAGGGACCGCCCTCGGCATGGTCAGTCCGCTTCCTTCGCTCATGTCGACCTCTTCCCCGCCATTGCCCCTCTCCCACTCGAAGCACTGGACCATGGTTCCCAGCACCATGGCCATCTCCCGCTGCGCGAGGCCCTCCCCGGGGCACTTCCTCCTGCCCATTCCGAACGGGATCAAGAGCTGCTTCCCACCGGCCGCCTGCCGGCTCGACCTCGCCTCCGACGAGTCCATAAACCTCGCAGGCACGAACTTGTCCGGCTCCTCCCACGTCGCCGGGTCCCTGTGGATGACGTACGCGTTCACCAGGAGCATCGTCCCGGCGGGCACGTCGAAGCCGCCGACCACGCACTCCTGGGACGACCGGTGGGGGACGAGAAGTGGCCCCGGAGGGTACAGACGCATCGTCTCGTTGATCACGCACTGGAGATAAGGAAGGCTCTGGAGGTCGGATTCCTGCATCAAGCGCCTCGTCCCCACGGCCGAATCGATCTCAGCTCGGACCTTCGTGAGCTCCTCCGGATGGTTGAGCAGCAGCGACATCGCCCACTCGATGGTGTTCGATGAAGTGTCCGTTCCTGCGATCACCAATGTCTGCGTACAGCACGCCATTAATGCAACAGTAAAAGAATCGTATGACAACATATATATATGCATGCATGCATTGCATCATGGCTGCAATGAAGCTTTCTCACCAGAAGAAGACCTTTGATGATGACATCGTTGTACTCCTCTGCATCAGTCTCCTGAAGAGATAACATCACGTCGATGATGGTCATCTCCTTCTCCTTCTCCGTCTCCTTCTTCTGCTGCTTCTTCCTTCGCCGTTCATCTATGAGCCCTTGCAGGAACTCATCCATCTCTTTGTGCACTCTCGCGCTTCTCCTCTTCGTCCCTCCGAAACCCAGCAAATAAAGGGTTGGAAAGAAGTCCGCAATGTTGGAAGCCCCGGACAGAGAGAAAAATTCCTGTATAATCTTCCTAAAGTTGGTGGCCTCCTCCATGACGCCGACGTCTTCCTCGTCGTACCTCTTCCCGGCGATCATGGTCGTCGTTATGTTCAGAGTGAGCTGAAACAGCCTCGACTTGAGCTCCACCTTGGCCAGCGGTCGCCCGTCCCGTTGGGCTACCGTCGACGACGTCCTCCATTCCCGGAAGAGGCGTCGGGCCATGCAGCGCACCTCCGCCTCGCGCGCGTCGGAGAAGGTGAGGATCCGGTGGTTCGAGAGGAGCTCGACGATGGCGATGCGGCGCAGCTTGCGCCAGTGCGGGCCGTAGTTGGCGATGCCGAGGGTGGTGTAGTTGTAGTTCAGCTCCTTTTGCGACGGCATGTGGGGGCGGTTGGCGAAGACGACGTCGTTCTTGGTGAAGCACTCCTCGACGGCGTCCGGGGAGGCGACGGTGAGCACGGTGCGGGATCCGAAGCGGAGGAGGACGACGGGGCCGTAGCGGGCGGAGATGCCGGCGAGGGCGCGGTGGAGAGGCTTCTTGAAGAGGTGGAGGTGGCCTATGACGGGCAAGGAAGGTGGACTCGGCGGTAGATTCCTGCTCTTCATCTTGCCGCCATTAGTGGTACTGTACTTAGCAAGGAGGATCTTGGAGAGCAAAAGACCACCAAAGAGGAGAACAAGGTAGTAGTAATACTCCATGGATGTCCACTCGCTAGAACGAGTGGAATGGATGGTGTTGTTATTATGAAAAAAAAAAACTTCGTCGCACTTATTTATACCATGTATTGCATGTCATGTGAAGCTTGTGTCACTACAGTACACAGCCTCCTGCACTTATATATATAATAAAAAAAAATTAGAACTTAAATAAGTAGCCTCGTAATACTTCTTATAATAATCATGAATATAAATTTCTTTTTTAAATAATTTATTATAAATTATTAGATCTATCGTAATAAAAAATAGTAAGCAATATATATATATATATATATATATATA
>LTAE01000213.1:83167-101904 GCA_001647135.1 Pontederia paniculata | reverse complement strand
TCAGATGTCCACTCCAGCCTTGGCAATCTTCTGGTCGTCCACTTTCTCCACCCTGAGCCCTTTGGACGTCCATTGTCTTCATCCTCAGATCTTCGGTCGTCCGCTCTTCAACTTCAGACGACCTCTCCTCTGCTTAGTCAAGACCCTTTTTTGACTAAGTCTTCACTGGGCGTCCACTTCTCCTTGGACCGCCCGTTCTCCATACTTTGGTTATAAGGGTGATACCTTCGGTCGCCCACTACTCATCATCGGGCGACCTCTCCTGTTAAGCCCTTCTCTTTCAGTCGTCCTCTCTATATCTTTGGTCGATCGTTCAAACTCTGAATTTGAATATCCTGTTTCAGAAATCAGCTCAACAAGTTCATTAGTTCAAACTAAGTTCCCTAGCAAATTTGTGATCATCAAAACATTCTCGGGATTCTAGATTCAACAGTTACTTCCAAAAACTCTTGGGATTACAATATATACTCTGCACAAATGACCTAATCTGTCACTCAGAAAACTAGTTGTTAATGCAAGTACGTTACCCTTCACCTATCCCTTGGTCGTCTGCTGCTCTTGCCTTGGTCGACTGATGCTCTGGTGAAGTCTTCACTTGAACTGTCGTATGTTGCTTCGGTCGTCCACCGTTCACCCTCGGACGTTCGCAGTTCAAAGTCCGAAGCCTTTGTTCCTTAATCAAGCTCCTTCGGTCGTTCGCCAAACCTTTGGACGATCGATCTTGACTTGAGTTCACTTCTTCAACTTGTCTTTGATCGTCCACTGATTGCACATCAATCTTCTCAGACGTCCACTCTTCAATTGAAGACTTCGATCAAGCTCATTCGATCATCCGCGCTTCATCTTCGGTCGACCGATATTGACCTTTTCCAAGTTCAACTCATCTTTGGCCGTCCTCTGATTGCACACCAATATTCTCGGACGTCCACTCTCAAATGAAGCCATCTGTCAAGCTCCTTCGGTCATCCGCCAATCCTGCAGTCGCCCGATCTTGACCTTGTAGCACCTTCTTCAACTTCTTTGGTCGTCCGCTGATTGCACCCTAATTACTCGGACATCCACTCCTGGAGTTGAAGACCTTTGTCAAGCTCCTTCGGTCGCCCGCACTTCATCGTTGGTCGATCGATCTTTACTTGTACCATCTCCTTTCAACCTCTCTGGTCGTCCGTTGATTGCACCCCAATCACTGGGACATCCACTCCTGGAGTTGAAAGCCTCTGTCAAGATCCTTCGGTCGCCCGCACTTCACCTTCGATCGACCGACTTGACTTGTGCCATATCCTTTGACACTTCTGTGGTCGTCCGTTGATTCTCCCTGAATCCTTCGCGCGTCCACTCTCTTCTCTGTGGGTACTTCGGACGTTCGCTCATTCTTCACCGAGATCCTCGAACGTCTGCTCCCTCTTCAGTCAATACTTTGGCCGTCCGCTCACTTTCCAATGAGATCCTCAGACGTCCGCCAAATCTTCTTCTGACAAACTTCAGACGACCGTTCATTTCCATTGAGATTCTCGACGTCCTTTCTTCCTTCTGACATTCTTCGGACGTCCTCTGACAACTCATCAGATTTCTTGAACGTCCATTGTTTCTTCTGTCAGATGTTCTGGTCGATCGCTGCTTTGTCTCTTCAACTCTCGGACAACCTCTATCTCCTCATCGGTCGTCCTCTCATCGTGCGGTCGTACGATCTTCAGTTCATCTCAGACCTGACAAACTCCTGGACGTCCACTTGTCTTCTCACCAAGTACTCTGAACGCCTTTGTCTTCATATGATATTTATCGGTCGTCCGCACTCCATCTTCGGTCGACCGATCTTCATTCTGTCATCAGCTTTGGTCGTCCTCTGCTTTAAGTCATGAGTCTTCGGACGTCCATTTCAATCTTGGCAATCTTCCAGTAGTCCACTGTCCTCACTCTAAAATCCTTGGACGACCATTGCATTCTTCCTCAGCTCTTCGGTCGTCCATTCTTCATCTTCGGACGATCTCTCCTTACTCAGCCAAAACACCTCTTCGGCTAAGTCTCCTCACTGGGTGTTTACTTCTCCTTAGACTGTCAGTTCTCCAACCTTTGTACTGTTGGTGTAAAGTCTTCGGTAGCCCACTATTCTTCGTCGGGCGACCTCTCCTATTCAACTTTGTCTTCGGTCGTCCTCTCAATACTTTTAGTCGACCGCTCAGTCTTTATCTTTACTTATTTGATCTTTGCTCTTTACATCGATCACTTCACCTCCTTTGGACGACCGCTGCACACATAGAATTTTTTCTGTTATGTCTTCTATGTGTATATGTCATCTGTTCATTAACTTCGGTCGAGATATCATTCTTTGAATATAAAAATTCTGTCTTTCAAAATATAATACAAAAAGTTTATTAGTCCAAACTAAATTCTCTCATAAATTTATGATTACCAAAATAATTTCCAAATCCTAAATTTAATAGAAGGAGTCAGTCAACGGAGTAAGGGTGAAAGATATATTCCTCGTTCCAAATAGGATTGAGTGTCATCCCTATATTAAGGCAATGATGATTGATCAAATGACACGGACATAAAGCGAAAGTTGACGGATTATTAATGGAAAGAATGAAGGACTACAAAAATACAATCTAATATAAGTAAAAATATCATACATGAAACTTACTAAAATAATATAAAAATCATGCATTTTGATGTATAGAAGTCAAGGCCCATCCCCCTTTCTTCGTCTTAGTTTTCTATGCAGAGAAGGGGCATCCCTCTTTTTCACCCGGTGGATCAACGAGGAGAGAGGGAAACATCAAAGTTTTTCTTTTAGCACAGAGATAATAATGAGTGATTTTTTCTTTTATCTTTTCCAAATTAATTTTTTTGACATCACTTAACTATAATTTTTTTTGCGTCAAATCCTAATTATAAAATTCTAAATTTTGCTCCTCCAACTTTTTCTAATTATCAAAAAATCATTCTATCATATTCCATCAAAAAATGTATTAACTCTTCTTAATTAATATAAATATATTTTTTTACCAATTTTTTAAAATATAATAAAAAATATAAAAAATGAAAACAAGAACATGATCAAAATATTTCATAATTATTTAGACATAATTGTTAAATATTATTTGTTCTCTTGCTTTGTCTCTTTATTTTTTATCACATATTTTTATTGTATCAAGAAAGTAAAGTAAAATATTATTTTAATTCAAAAATAAACTATTATTAATTTAGTAACCGACTGTTCACTGACAGGTCAGTAGGCCTTTTAGAAGGCGAACACTAGAAAATTCTCAGCAGGCGCTAGCGCTATGTTTAATAAAAAATTGAATGAATATGATAGAAGTACTTAATTGACGATTAAAATAAATGTATGGACTAAAATTTATAAATTTATAATTTATAGAAAAAAATTAATTGAGGTAGTGCTAGAAAATATAACTAAATAGGTGAAATGTGATTTATAAATAAAAAGTTCAAAAAAATAATGAAATATCGATTTGGATATACAAATAGCACATAAGAACATTTGATAATTAAAATAACAATCATCTATTTCTTTCATAAGCCGTTGGAGACATCAAAGTATAACCCACACTTTCTTGAGATTGAATAATACATTAATCTGACGGCTGATATGTTTTACTAGTCAGATCTGACGGTCCATCCATTTAACCGCTGCCTTCTCTTTTTGTCCTCGGTGCCTCCTTTCCTTCGTCTCGCCGTCTCTTTCCTCTTTTTTCCCGCCCTCGACGAAATCGTTGCCGTCTCTTCCGCGACCGCGCCGCCGTCCCTTCCGACCGGCGGTTTGCCGTTCGTGTCGTCGAAGGCCGAGTCTGACGGGTCCGTTTGCTTGTTTTTTATCCGATTGCAAATGTCCATTATCGTTTTAAATTCCATCTTTTTTGGGGTTTTAGGTGTTCGATTGCTTGCTTCAAAAGGGTAATTTTTGCTTTTGTTCTTCGACTTCGGTCTTTGTTAGTATGATTCTGTAGAGAGAAGTGTTAAGCTTGATCGGTTTATTCTATGAGCAACATTTACTCTTCTGGGTACAAGTCTCAACTAATATTTTTCTTATCATATCATCGGTTTTTTTTTTCAGCTTCTTGATATTTGAATTCTGCCATTAACTTCATTCTCTATTGCGGTGTGCAGGTGGAGGAATTGGAGACTGATGCCCCAAGAGTTCTTTTGAGGTAATTCCATTATAGAATGGCTCAACTGGTGATGTAATTTTGCTTACTATCACGTGCCTAATAAATCTTGTTCGCGTCTTAAAGATGTTTAGAATTCTCAACTTTATTTTTCAGTTAAAATGTGGATTTCACGGACAACTTGCTCATCTTGGGTAAATATACATAGAAACATTAGTTGGAGTTTGAAGTCACAGTTGCACTCCCGATTTCAAATCCGTGACTGTTTGGATAGAATGCTACATGCTCATGTTGGTTCAGGATCCCAAACATATGCATTCCTTCCTATGATCAAATCCTTGGCCACTGCCAAGAAATGAATTTGATTTTTATGACTGAATTGTTTGTTCAGTTTTCGTTTATTATGATGTAAGTTATTTGTGTCATTTCACCTTATTTACAACTCTATACTGCGAGCTATATGACTTCTATTTTGTGTACTTTTTCTGGGATTGATTGCATTGTTATAAGGCATGGTTCATTCCGTGCTCTCACTGCAGTGCAGGATATGTTGTTCTCAGACAGAATACCATGAATTTTTACAGCATGGCTTATGCTTTAACATGCTATAACTTGGAAAGTTGGGTTCCTTCCATTCGTTTCTCTCCTGGAAGTGGGGCAATTAGAGTTTCTTTTTTTTTGTTTTTTTTTTTTTGCCTTTGATCAAAATACTAGGAGCAAGTTTGTTTTGCTGCATCATTTCTTACCAAATTTGTGCATCAACTAAAAGTATGTAACAGAGGAACAGTCAATTGTACAATTTCTGAAAACCGTTGTTTCTGGTTGAGAGTTAGATTAAATGGTGGTATATTATGTTCAGCAAGTAAAAGGGACATGGGAAAAATAAAGCATGCATGAAGCATGGATAGTGAGCATGCTAATCCTAGCATTCTAGATGTATCACATAATAAAATTTCTTCATGTAGGATTCTTAGAGTTTCAACTCTTCAATTTATAACATGAATGCATTGTGCATCATGAATGTTGTTTCTATTTAAATGGTTTAGGTACTAATCTTTACAATCTAGGAACTTTTGGGGAGACTTATCCTTTTCGCATTGTTATCCTGAAAATTCATTTAAGATGAACAGAAATGTCACTTAATTAACTCTTAAAAGAAAAAAATGTCAGTTTTAGGGATATTGAGGTTGGACAATTTGATTTTGGTCTTTAAATCTTTATAAGTTTTGATTCCTCTTACCATCCTGTATCCAAAAAAGTGTTAATCGCCTCCTCAACTTGCTTGTTGTGACTCATCAACAAAATTTTCATTCAGAAAATTTTTGCCCTTATCTTTGACTTTATAATCTCCTATATCTCCATCTTATTTTAGTAGTCCTTTTTGCAATGGAATTTTCATATGCATGCCTTTTGAAACTTTCCCAATTGCTTGATTCATAGTGTCAATCTTCTTAGATTCATCTTTCACCAACTTAGTAAATTATTGCTCTTGTTTGGCGCTCACCAATCTTTGGGGAAATTGAGTTGAAGGCTTGAATGAGCTTAGTACTTCAACTCCACTTTATTTTTTTCGTCCATTTCTTTACTAAAAATATTATGAAATGACAATGGTGCCCTCATAGACAATAGATTGCCAATTTACTCTTTTTGTTCATTTCTTCACTAAAGTTATTATGAACAATTTTGCCATCACACAAGTAGATTGCTAACTCTTTCACACTTCAAAAAATAGAAAAAAATAAAGAGGGAGGCGGGCCCCTCCTATGTTGCCGGACTGGCCGCGAGGCAAGAGGGGGCCGCACCCTCCCTCCTTTGTTTTACATAGAGGTATGTGGAGAAGGAAGAGGGATGGGGCCCCTCCTTTCCATTTTAGTTTTTAAACAAAAATCAAGGGTTACTTCCACTTTCCTCCCCAAGCTATTGAAAATTTTTATGTCACCTCCTCCCCTCAACTTCCAAACGCGTCCACTTAACCCCAAATGCCAATTACTTTATTTATTTTTTTATTACATTTACTTTACTACCCTTATTTAACTTTACCTATTTAATTTTAAAAAATAAAAAAGACTCAAATGCTATGAAGAAGATAATGCGAAGGGTGGGTCGCATTTGATATTTCATTTTCATATTTTTAAAATTTAAATAGATAAAATTAAATAAGGGTAAAAATGTAAATTCATAGCTTAAAGAGAATGGCATTTGGGGTTAAGTGGAAGTATTTGGAAATTTGAGGAGAGGTAAGTAGGTAACACTCAAATTTAGGGGATGAAGTGGAAATTTTCAATAGTTTAGGGGAGGAGAATGGGATTATCCCAAAAACTAAGTATTTATCTAAGGGGCATAATTGCCATCTTATAAATTAGGAAAAAAAAGATCAATTTTAATAGAAAAATGGATAGATTTGAACAAAATGGATAAAGTGGCAATGGAAAGAAATTAGCAAGGGGGGATTGACATTTTTCTAATTCATGGTTACATAAATACGAAATAACATGGGAAAAAGGCATGATGACTTAACCATTTTATAACACAAAACAGAGTATCAATCATTTACCGTTATATCTAATTGGTCAAATGAGGACCCTTTAAATAGTGTTGAAGGTTTGCCAAGAAATATGTCCCCCATAAACCCAATTTGATGTCATCATATCATTTGAGTCTTGAGGTGAATAGTGGAGTCCCTCTAATGTTTTTTATTTATCATCTAACCAAAATTTGCTTAACATGAATATGTCTTTATATCGGATAAAAGTACATTTCCATGATAATTCTTGTATACACCTTGAAAATGCTTTAAAGAATATTACATGTCATGACATTTTCTTCTATACGAGTATTTGAAATGCTTAAAAAAAGTTTACACTTCCTGGAAAAAATAGGGATAAACATCGTTATTTTTTATATAAATTCTTATCAAAATTCCGATTTAAAACATGATGACCGAAAACATCAATATTCTATTTTTCACAGGACAATTAAGTTGGGACATCTCAGTTTCTTTTAAGAAAATAAGAAATATATGGTGTTGCAATTTATGTCCCATTCTTTCCTAATGTATTTTTCTTAAAGAATATGAAAAGGAGATGTCCTTGTGCCAGCTCAATTTTTCCTTTATCTGGGTCCCAACTTGGTTTGAAGTCCGGAACAAGTATTCATCATGTTTGCGGATCCAATTCTAAATTGAATTAGAAATTCTCACACACCCCTGCTTCAAAAAAAATGTTTATTTGTTTTCTCGTCTGTTTTTTACTGGTAAACTTTTACTAATGAGTAACGGTCAGCTTTATCCCTCAAACTAATTTGTTTTCCCTATATAGTCTTTTTTCTACTTTCTATGATAGATTAGCAGTTTATCCGCTGGGACACTACATGTCAACAACAACAACAACAACAACAACAACAAAGCCTTATCCCACTAGGTGGGGTCGGCTACATGGATCATACGACGCCATTGCGCTCTATCAGTAACCAAATTTTTGGGACACTACATGTCAGCACTGCATTTTTTAATCGTCATTAAAGATATGGCACTGGCGTTTCACTGTCATATCAGCATATAACATATTAATATATTATAAGATGTAAGAAAGGCTTTTCTAAGATAAAATTCAAGTTGGGGATGTCGTTTTGAAAGAAATCAAATTTGAGGGACAATCCTGAAAGAAAACTAAAGTTGAACAATAATGTGAGAACAATACATATGAAAAGTAATCATAATTTGATAATAATCAAGTTCATTGTAAATTAAAAAAATAAATGATAAATTATTAATCAAGTTCATTGTAAATTAAAATCATCAGATTAACTTATGACGAAAAAGAGAAGTTTTGTATTATGATTTAATTAGTATTTGATACTTAAAAAGGATACATTTCGAGTAGTGTTAATAAAGTTTTATATAAGTCAAGAAACATCTTAAACAACAACAACAACAAAGCCTTATCCCACTAGGTGGGGTCGGCTACATGGATCATACGACGCCATTGCGCTCTATCAGTAACCAAATTTTTAGGTATGTTATTCGTTAAGAAACATCTTAAAGTAGACACTAATTTAAATGTTTTACATAAAAACTAAAAAGCCTTGAGGTAAAATCATAATTTAATATTCATATTATTTTATAGTGAGTAACCTAACTATTTCAACTTATAATAGACCTCACTAATAATTTACATTTCTACTCTGTATCATGATTAGATCCCTGATGTAATCAGTTTTCAATACCATATAATTCTTAATTGTAGTGATTAATGATGATTGCATCGGTTCATGGAGGATAAGGATCTCTTTTTATCCTCTCAAACTTGTACCAACCTAAGTACCGAAAGAAAAGTACTCAGCAAGTTCTATCTCCTTTTGCTCTGGCCTCCTTCTCACTTGTTCTTGGCCGTTTTTGTCGTTGATCACTTCACTCACCATCACCATTAACCACCCACCATCTATTCACATGATGAGAGCTTCTACTTCCTTTTGCCTTAGCCACCTCATCGCTTGATCTTGGCTGTTGTCGTTGATCACCTCGTTTGTCACTCATCGCTATTCACCCCCCTACCATCCATTACATGGTTAGACTTGAGAGCTTGTTCTCATCAAACCAATCAGTTCATCTTGAGCCTGTTATTTTCTTCTTTAACATATCATAAAGTACAAATTCTTTAAAAGATGTGGTATCAACTAGATTCACAGTAATAGTTACCTATTTACTTAAAGAAAGTAATCAGTATGATAACATTTCTTCTTTAACATATCATCAATTACAAATTCTCTAAAAGATGCAGATATGGTATTATCGATAAAATAACAATACATAAGGTCTTTGCTTGAAACTTTTCCTCATTGTTAATACTTGCTGCTCAAGACCCATATCATGTGTCACCATATTATTCCCGTTGTTAACAGATTAACAGCGCATAAAGGAAGTTGTCATAATAAGACAAGTGTCAAACTGACTTTTAATAGTAGTTGGTGAGAGAATTTGTCCCAATGCGGTCATGAACATAGAAGTAGGCAATTCAGAAGGATTCTTCAATGAGAATGGACACATATTTCATTGAACTACTCCGATCCACTGAAAAAACAATGTTTTTAAGAAAACTAAGAAACAATAAGGTATAAAGATACCTTGATACCTTCACAAAAAAATATTATCAAAATCCATCAATTCATACCATTTCTGAGTATTTGAATAACACTTGGACAAAGCTTGAATGACCCTTGATGAAAACTTATCAGAATCATCAATTTGGGTTGCTAAACATAAACAACAAACTGGCTCAAATTGTGCAATTGAAGTATCTCTATTAAAGATCTCGTGGAGAAATATTATTCAAGAAAGTGAACAAAGAAAATATCATCATCATGCACAGGAATTAGCATTGGTGGTGGCTTCATCATGAAAGAATTTATGCACCCTTCTTGCTTTACTTCGGAACTGCCTTTTGCATTATTACGTATTACCCATCTTCTTTTTTCTTCAAGGGGTATTACATTATGCCCTTGTCTATGCATGCTTTCTTGTTCCTGAGAATAATAGTTGGTGAATACTTTCATTAATACTAGAAATATTATGATGGTTACATATCTCTCGAAAATGAGTGATTGGTAAAGAAGTGTTTTTTACTTCTTAGCAAATGTTTGTCAACTATTTCGTAACTTGACTTACGACCTCCGTTTTACAAATAAACATCGGTCTATGGCAATGTTCATTGAATTCACTATCTTAATGATGTTAGAATTTCCTCATTTTATTTATGTTAAACTTTCTTTATACGTCTTTGAATGGCTTTTTGTTTGCCAATTCTTTATGTTCTTACATGATGAGAAAGCGATTTAGGCCAATAATATCGGTACTTTGAATTTCTGAATGGAGGTGGATAGAATACGGACAACATCCAAAGTTATGTGTGACTTATCCAGTGATATATTGTATTCTATCTTTCAATAGCTCACAATCCACTTTCTTGATGTTAGTACAAGTCCTGCTCCATGCTAATAAGTTGTTGAATCTTATTACTTATGAATGTTATGGACTTGCACTTCTTTTGGGGGTTGTGAACTGCATATGAAATGCATTAATTCACACTCCAAAAAATGCATTTATTCACAAATGTTTCTTTGTGGTTACAAAAAGATGTATTTTTTTAAAAAAAAATCAATATGCAACTATCTGGTACATTTTGGTTCTAAAATAGTCTAAACATACTACAATTGCTTGTTCCCTAACACAAGTTGGAATTTTATGAATGATATGTTGATTCTACTCTATTAAACTTCTCATTGATCACAACATTCTTTTCATTTTCATCTCAATAAATAATATGTATGTATCTCTCTCTCTCTTTATATATATGTATATGGGTTTAATGCACCTGCTAAGCACTTGATGCTTAGTAGGGATGTCGAGCATATCTTAACCACCCAATACATAATCAATGTTGGATCATCAAATTGACAAAAAAATCATGCTCAAGATCTCTCAACATACATATATATATATATTATATATATATATGATATTAGCATGTGAAACCTACTACCTTTGCTTTCATATTTCCAATGTTATCATTTTGCTAGGTGTAAATGTAATTAAAAAAATTGTCTGTGAATTGGACAATATGGTCATTATAAATATCATTGGTTTTGGTTGTTCGTCCATTAAATGTTATTCCAATTTATGTTAAGACTTATTTGTATCGCTTTGTTTTCTGATATCTAGAAAAATATTAATGATGAACCCTGAGTCAGTGCGTCGAAAGAAAGGTGGCTCTTGCCACAAAACAAGAACAGACAGCTGGACTGATACCATGGATGCAATCCTGCTTGGCATCCTAAAGGAAGAGCATGAGGAGGGATACTTTTATGGTGACTTAGGCCCAAGTGAAACATGGGAAAGAATAAATGTTAAATTCAAGCAGCGTACCAAAAAGGATGTTAATGTGGTGTATGCAGAAAATAGGCTGGATTTCTTGAAAAAAACTTTCTATCTATATCAAAGTCTTGCCATCCGAAGTGGATGGCGCTGGGATCATCAAAACAATATCCCTACTCCTAAAGATTCCACAATGTGGGAGAAGGTCATCGCGGTGAGTTTTAGCTATATACGTAACCTTTTTTTGCCTTTGATATGCTTCCTTACCAAATTTATCTTTTATTATTTAACAGGTCAACAAAGATTATGCCAAGATTAAGGACAAGCCCTTCTCCATATATGATGACATGAAATTTTTGTTTTCCGAGAATACTACTACAGGAAGACGAGCACATACAACAGTCATGTCTCCAATAGCCTCTGATGAGGATAACTCTGATGATGACACCAAAGAGATTGATTTAGATGTGATCAACTTAAGTCAGAATAGCACAACTTCGTCGTCTCCTGCATTTTGGGAAGATTACTTGTCTGATGCTCGGACCTCCAGTAGAAAGAGGTCTAGATCTAGTTCCCAAGGATGAAGCTGACTTCTCACCCATTACAACAGCAAGCACTCACGTACAAGTGCATCAACTGGAGCATAGTTCATTCCTCATTAGGCATAGTGGTTTCAGTAGTATGGTTGGATTCTTTCCTACAGTTCCATGGTCAGGTGTTGGTTCTAGGCATCAGCTGGATTTGGTTATCCTTGTTTTTGTTGCCCCTAGTGATCGTAACACCTTGCATTTCATGTTTGGTTCTTCATCCATCCGTATCTTGTTGAAACACATTTCTCCTTTCTGTATCTAGTTATGCCCTTGGATAGTCATGTATGAACTATGCCATTTTGAATAGTCTTAATGTTATGCTCTTCAGGTAATCGGTTTAGTTGTTTACTACTGAAAGGTAATCCCATGAATCACAGGCTCGAATCAAGTAATTGGTTTGGTTGTCTACTAAGGGTGAACTATGAAAGATAATCCCATGAACCACAGGTTTGAATCAACGGTCGGAGGAATTTTCCCAAAATTTTACAGCTTTTTGTTTGTTCACTTCTTGCAGGCAACTTCTTGAACTTCTCAGCTCATACCAAAGGAACACAACATGAATCACACGCTTCTGTTATGTGCCATGATTTAAATAAACAGTTCCACAAGAAATTACAACTTAGTTAAACTAAATACAGAAAGAACTTGGAACCTCTCTCTCTATATATATCTCGAAGAGTTCTTCCCTTTCCCCAGACAAGGGAAAGTGGTCGTGCTAAAAATTATTCATCAGCATAAACCAGAGAAAAACTAGGAGAGATAAACATGCAATCAAACATCACATCTTGGTTGATTAATTTAGTACTCATAGTACATGGGATTTGGGAGCTTGAAGATTCTCCTTGCAGTGGTGTACCCGCCGAGGCTGCTCCATTGGCTCCCCACGATGCCCCAAATCCGGTACCCTTTCTTCTCCAACTTCCTCCTCTCCTCTGCCTTGTAGTGCTCTGCCTTCTCATTCAACTGTTCCTTGCATCTGCAGCACACATCATCATTATTATTGGACACTAATCATTTTATATATGACTAGCTTAAAGACAACAATGGTCATTGCTGAAAGCTGACCAGCAACATGTGCCCTGTGCATGAATAAAATTTTAATTATTATTTTATTCTTCTTCTCCAAGTTGTGTTTCAGATGATGCTATTGGCTTGAGATCTCTGATATCTTAAGCTTAAATGGCATGCATGCACATATCTGTGTCTAGTTCCTGTGATCAATGTGGGTATGGACTAAGAAGAATCCTGATGAATACCTCAAGATGAGCTCTGTCCAGCCATGGTAGCCGACGCTGACGAGGTTGGCGACGGTGGCCTCCCGGAGGTACTCGGGCCTGGAGGAGAGTATGATGACCTTGAGGCCTCTGGCCCTGATCAGCTGGAAGAGCGGCACCATGTGCTCCAGCGCAGGGGCGACCCCGGAACCCATCCACGCCTCCAGGCTGGTCTTGTTCGTCACGCTCCCACTGCACCCCAAAGCATTCCTTAACAACATCAGATGCATATGATACCATGCATGCATGCAGTTATGATCGATGGAGAGAGAAAGAAAGAGAGATGTATACATACCCGAACTGGTGCTTCTTGTAGTAGGGGATGGTGGACAGGAGGACGTCGTCGATGTCGAAGATCCACGCGTCCTTGCCGTCGCCGGTGACGCGGTACTCGTTGGTGAGGAAGAGGACGCACTCCTCGGCGGCGCGCTGGACGTCGACGACGTACTGCGTCGAGGTCATGTAGTTGCCGATGTAGTTCACGCACTCCCCGGGGATGACCTCGAAGCCCCGGATGTTGTGCACCTCCACGTTGATCCGCCAGCTCTCGCAGTAGTGCGTGATGCTGTACCCGAAATTATTGCTCCCCCCGCTGGCAGCGTCCTTCCTCGTTATGTAGTTGAGGATGTTCCAGTCCCCGGCTGCGATGCCGGCGAAGAAGGAGAGGCCAAGGATCAAGAGCACAAGGTTCGCGCCAGCAGCAGCAGTAGCTCCTCTTCCTCCTCCCATGGCGCCCGATCGACCTGTGTGCCTGAGCGCTGTGGAATGAGACGATGATTACTTCACTAAGCTGATGCTTCTGCCTCCCTGTAGAACTATATATGTAAACCAAATGATCCAAAGGTTTTTGTTTTACAGGCGGTGATCTGTCAGGGCGTCTTTAAATCAATAACGAGCCGTTGGAAACTTTGATATAAAATGCATTTTTCTTAATAATAATATCTTCTCGTTATTTTATGGTTGTCTTGAAGAGGTCACATGGGGGCGTCCCCTGACCTTGTGAACGTTGTGGATGGATGACAACGATTAAAGCTTTTTTTTTTTTCTTGATGCGAACTTGATGTGTACAATTAAAATATCAGATATTAAACCAGAAGAAAAAAAAATGGGAATGTGAATGACATTATTCTATTTTTATTGTCATATATAGGATAGGGGAGGATATAATGATGGATCTTATTTCTCTAATTATTCATTGAAGAAAATGTCAATAAGATGGGAAGTTAATTTTGTAAGTGTAGACAAAACTTGTCATGTAATTTAACTACAATTATTTATGCATTATCTTATCCTTTATGAAAAATAACTAAGATTCATAATTGATTGATAAATCTACATATATGGAGCAAAAAAATGTTATCATGATTGACGAATAATTAGATGACCATGAGTAACTTTTTTTTTTAATTTAACCCTCATTTCCCTGTTATCATGCATAATTGGGTAAATAATGAGTTTGATTGTGATGTGAGAATAAAATATGATGCTATATATTGAAGACTATACTTTATATTCCTCTTATAAAAATAATACTTTTTTTTCTAAATAAAAACTGTTGACAAGATTTAATATGAAATTTTTGTTGGCGCTTGAACGCTATTTTAGCTGTCATGACATGAGTAGTGGTCGTCTGCATGTACCGTTCTTTGGCCTGCAGAACATGTAGAAAGGAACTCAGGAGTAAGGAGACACTTACTCAATCGATGAAAACGTCAATAATTGCAATATTAAATTGATAAGCTGACCTCGTTTCAGTCCCGGTTGGGCTTGTAAAAAGAACTTTAATAAAAGCTTCATTAATTAAAAAAATATATAAGATTCTTCTATGAGCTATCAATAATTTTAAAATCTTAAATTATCAGAAATACCATCAGAAAAATTATATTTAAACTTTAATGATGTAAAGGGATGAGGTGTTAAATTTTATTATTTTATAATATTAATTAATTAATTAATTAACTAGCCACACTAATAATTTCCAACTTCAATAAATAGCAACGGAAGAAAATGTTGAAAGGATGCTGTTAGTGAATAGGTCGCAGATCTCAAATCTGAAGCTGTCCCCACCAGGCCAGATATGAACTTGATAGATTTGGCAGATTTCAGAGAGGTGGGACTTGGTTCATTTGGCCTTTGGGGAGGCAGAAAGGACCCATGACACTAATTTGAACCTATCCGCAATTTCTCACCTCATGTCTAGATATTAATTTTGTTCTAAACTTTTTATATGACTAATTTGATTTAAATATTATATCTGGTTCTAAAAATCTCTTGATTTAATTAATCTCTGATGTATAAGTAATGCGGAGTTTGAATGTTAATATTAAATTTCCAACCAAAACTTGATATTTTCTTTTTCTTTTCCAGCTTCTTCTAGGGGAGTTAGTTTGACTTGGTGTAATAGTCATCCAGGAAAATATATAAAAACAAACTCATTCCTGTTAGAGTGGAACTCCACAAATTTGCAGAAAAAAAGTGAAGCTTAGCTAATGATAAGTTGATAACAGCATTAATTAATCTCTCTGTACTTAAATGATTAATTAATAAAAAAAGTGTATCAGTCAAAGGGATTTTTATTATCATCTCAAAAAATATTATTATCGTTCTGTTCTATTAATTGTGAATATTTTTTCTATCATTGTCTAAAAAAAATAAAATTTCAATAGTATTTTATAGAGTGAACAATAGTGTTACTTTAATAGAGAAAGGTTAAAAAATATCAAATAATTTGATAGGTGAAACTTATATACTCGTTTTATTTTTAACATCTTTTCTTCCTCCTTTTTTTAACAGGAAAACAAAAAGATGGATTGAATGCATCAACAACTTCGCCTTCACGTTGTTAGTTTCCTTTTAATTATGAGAACTGACAAAAGTTGGGGCATTATCTGATGGAGCTTCCAGCTTTTGTTTCATTATATTTGATTGGTACACTTGCCATACAGCTCTGGCACATACATATTAAATTTGCATAATTCATATATACATATATATTTATATTGATGAACATTAGCACTTGGCACCGCTTGACCTACTTCGTGTAGGCATTTAATTATGTGTTCAGACTTGTCTATTCGACTCCATGAAAATCTTTGCCTTTTCTATTTTATGGAAGTTAAAGGATTTATTGGCATATATATGAGATAAATTAGCGTGAGATCAGAAATACTGATTTTACGATGAAATTAGTGCATCATGATTGTTATAATCTACATTTGTTAAATTAGTGTTCTAAATGTTTTGAGTCAAATATTCATGTTGACCATTAAAAATATTATGACGGTCATGATACACTGGTCTCACCGTGAGATCTCAAAGTAATAATCCTCTCTATATATATTTGTAAAACAATGCCCTTCTCATTTGGTTTCGACCTCAGTGACAATGAATATAATGGTTCGTTTGTGTTTTTCAGATTGTCGACCATTAATCGACATCTTTAATTTTTCTACTTAAGACTTATTTATCGACTTTATATAAAGCATTCACTTAGAAATTAATATATTCATGTGCTTTTAAATGTTTATTTCATTTTTTATTAAAATTGATCGATAGTTAAAATTATTAATATTTGATTAATTCAGTATTTGAACGAAAGAAAAAAATCTTGACTTATCGATTTTCATTATTTAATTATGTCAGTTAAATTTTTTTTACACGTTTAGCTGAAAAAAATAGGTGTATAATTGTAGAAAATATTTTTGAGTTTTCTTTAAATATAGTAATAATTTGGATGAAAGCAAGCTGCTTCAGCAAGTTTTCTTACGAAACTTTATTAAATATAACTATAATCAATAACAGAAATCCAAATTCTAGCTATCTAAATTTGAAGATATAGTGCAATGTGATGATATCAAATAAATTTTTGATCATAATAGTATCTAATATTTTATTCCAAATTTATATATTGATAAAATATAAGGGTTTTAATAAATTTTGACTAAATCAATTAAAAAACTAAGACTAAGGTATAATATCTAAAAAATATTTATTTTTTCATTAAGAAATATATAAAAACTTATCTAATGACATTTAAATTCTTGGTCACATTAACATGTGCGCGGTATCCCCACAACTATTTTTAGATGGTCATCAATGTAAATGTGAAAAGATTAATTAGTGATAATATCGTATTAATTATATGTATAGACAAAGTTTTTTGAAACTAATTTTTTTAAATGACTATTTAATTTACAAGCTTGAACTTTATACTTAACCTAAGCTCTTTGCTTCGATCAAATTTTGTTTTGTTTTAAAAATTTTATTGACATTTATTGGGTATAGAAGTTTACAATATACATACATAACAATATTCAAGAGTACATGCATTTTTTTTCATATATTATGAATATTAGAGGCGTACACGATCGTAAATCTAATAAAAAAACACGAGTTATCAAAGAGAAAATAAAGAGGACTTTATCATGAAGAAACTTCGTTGTCAAAAGATAGAAACAGTATACTACGAATTTTATATAATATATGTATTTGAAATTAAATAAAGGGATGTCTTCGATTATTGGAAGATAATTCACCTCTAAGAGTAATAATTTAATTATATGTCCTAATTTAAGCTTTTTTTATTGTTATGACGATGACCGATAAATCATCTTAATAGATGCTTTGGTACTGTTTCAACATAACCTTGGACGTCAATTATGCACCGTATAACAAAAGAGCTGTTGAATCTAGGATTCTAAGAGTGTTTTGATTATCACAAATTTGTAAGGGAACTTAGTCTTGTTGAGCTGATTTCTGTAACAGAATATGTTCAAGTTCAGAGTTGATAGGTCGACCTCAGTTGAAGGAATAGACGACCTGTGCACACGGAAGATATATCAAAAGAACTACATGTGTGCAGTGGTCGTCCTAAGCATATGAAACGGTCGACTAACATTAAAGGAGGAATATATATATGGAGGCGAGGAGAAGGATGACCGGTCGATCAGATATAAAGGAAGGACGACCGGAGTAAAAGACTTAACTGGAGAGGTCGCGCCGATGATGAGGAATGGACGATCGAAGGTAACACCCCTACAATCAAAGGTTGGAGAATGAGCGGTCCAAGGAGAAGTGGACGCCCGATGAAGACTTAGTTGAAGAAGGAGTCTTGGCTAAGCAGAGAAGAGGTCGGCCGAGGTTGAAGACCGAACGACCGAGGAATTGAGGATGAAGGCAATGGACGTCCAAAGGGCTCACGGTGGAGACAGTGGACGACCAAAGCAGAAGGCAGGAGAATGTGTAGTCGACCGCATGTTGAGTGCGGGCGACCGATTGATATCAGGTGAAGACAAAGGATGTCCGGAGTCTTGGAGAGAAGACAAGCGGGCGCCCAGGAGTTTGTTTGAGCTGATGAAGGCTGAGGATCGGACGACCGCAGGATTGACGGACGATCGATGGAGTTGTCAGAGGTCGTCCGAGGTCTGAGGAAGACAGGAGCGGTCGGTCAGGAAGTCTGACAGAAGAAAGAATGGGCGTCCGAGAAATCTAGGAGGGAGTTAGTGGACGTCCAAAATATGTCTAGAGAAGACAGTGGACGTCCGAAGTATCAAGAGGAAATTAGCGGATGTCCGGATCTGTCAGAGAAAGCTTTGGGGGGCGTCCGAGGATCTCATTGAGCAGTGAGCGGACGATCAAAGTACTGGCAGATGAAGGAGCGGACGTCCGAGGATCTAAGGTGGAATGAGCGGATGCCCAGAGTTTTCACGAAGCGGAGCGGTGGCCGCCCAAAGGATTCAGGAGGAATCAGTAGGGGACCGCAGATGTGCCAGAGGTGCTGGCACGGGCCAAGGCAGTCGAACGTAGGTGCAGCGGGCGACCGAAGGATCTTGGTCTTCAGTTCTCAGGATTGGACGTCCGAGATGCTGTAGTGAAGACA
>LTAE01000213.1:58232-82763 GCA_001647135.1 Pontederia paniculata | reverse complement strand
TGAAGAGAGGTACTCATGTTAAGGTCGGGCGGCAACAAGTGGTGACGGACGTCTGAAGGAACTTGACTGAGGGAAAAGGCTTTGGCACTTGAAGCTGCGGACGTCCAGGGTGAGCGGTGGACGATCGAAGCACCAGACGACAGTCCAAGTGGGGACTTCACCTAAGCAGCGGTCGACCAAGGTTGGAGCAGCGGACGACCGACGAAGTAGGTGAAGACACTGTACTCTCACTAACGACTAGTTTTCTGAGAGAGAGTTAGGTCTTTAGTATAGAGTATAAAATATAATCCCAAGAGTTTTGGGAAGTAACTTTGGCTAACTTTGACAAACATTGTGTGAGTGCATTGAGCGAAAGTCTTAGTTCCCCTTCTGTGATTCGAGTGAGGAATCCAGGATAGAAGGGTCCAAGCATTCTTGAGTGATTCTGTAAGAGGTTGTCTCTTTGTCCTCGTGCAAGAAAGAAGAAGTTGTAAGGGAATCTTCGCCCTTGAAGAAGGAGTTAGTGATCTCCGGAGATCTCAGTCAAGGGGATGTAGGCCAGGAGTTTGGCCGAACCTCGTCAACAAACTTCGTGTTTGTGTGTCTGTTTGTTTTCTCTCTATTCTCTTCTCTCTGTTTGTTTATATTTGTATCTACAAGCTTCCGCTGATAACTCATATAGGCTAAGTAAAAGAGAGTAAAATTTTAATACACCAATTCACCCTCCCTCTTGGTGTCATCCAGATCCTACAATAATAACTTAGTATTTTATTTGATGCAAAAAATATTAATAAAAAATATCTAAAATTATTATTTATTTAAACATGAATTAATTTAATAATAAAAGAAAAAGAAACAAAAAGAAAAATTAATCTCAAAAGCTTTGAAGTTGATACCCAATTATTTCCAAAGTCTCGCTTCCATGTTACATTTTATTTTTCAATTGAACCCAATTAATTGGAATTAACCGATTTGACCTTTATTTTTATTTTTCTCTAATTCCATCCACTCAACTCCTCCGATTTTGACATCTAATTAGAACTATTCTAAATCTCGATTGACAGTCAAACCAATTAGATCGACGAGTTCAATCTAATTCTAACAATTATGCTTTTAATTTTTAACTTAGTTTCTCTTTCTCTTCGTTATCTTCCATTCCGAACATTAGAGACGTGTACACTTACTCAATGTTGACTATATCCTCGTTGATGGTAGTGCAAATGTTAAGAATTTAGTCTAAAATTTGCATCGCACGCATCGATATGCAAGAGCTTACAATGTCAAATATGATATCCATAAAGGAGATTTTGCTCATTTATGCGTCATCTTCTAGTAGCTTCCATGTGTACTTAAATAATTAAGATTTTGATCTTTCATCTTCTAATTATTAAGTAAAAGTTGATTTTAAGTTTTTCTTACGTGCAAAATGTATTAATTTTTAACTTTCAAATAACGAGTTTTGATCTTAAATGTAACAATATTACCTTTTGGCTTTTTTATCGTGTGATTGTTGATATCATTTCCTTTGAACTTTTTTTGTTATATAAGTATAAAGTTAAGAATGTATTATAATGTATTCAGTCACTGGATGGAAGGAAAATTTATTATTTATGAAATTAATTATCGTTAATCACAAAGATGCTTAGATTAAGTAATGCAATTTATAATAATATTTTTGTATTCACATTTAAATAACTAGAAAACATGAGGCAACATAATGGAAAACATGATACATGAAAGAAGAAAAGGTTAATGAAGGAAAAAATAATATAAATATAGTGAATTTCGAAAGCATGGAGCTTGTTCAATATCCAACTTTTAGTTATATATAAATATATTGCTTCGAGTTTGTTTATTTTAAAATTATAAACTCGTGTCAAGTTTCATCTGTTAAAAAAATATAATTTATATTAAATTATATCATTGTAATTTATTATTTTTAGTTTTAACATTAACGAGGTTCTATCGTTTAAAACTAATATTTTAAAATCTTAAATAATTTAAGCATAAAAAACTTTCTAAAAAATACATTTTTTATATCTTTTACAATTTTCAACAAAAGAAAGATAATATAAAGAGACAAAAGAAGAAAAAGGAGATAGAAACAAGAAAGAAGAGTCTGGAATAAGTAATTATAACATAGATAATTCTAGAAATATGTCTTATAGTGGACACTATAGAAAAAAGTCATCGGGGCCTTTTCATTTTTTAAAACTACTTGGGCTATGTTTGGGATAGGAATCAGGCCTTGTTCCAGCAAGTTTCACTAAACGTGAATCGTTTGACGAAATTCAAGGTGGGACCGGACTATCAAAATTTGAGATCATGTGCTCCTAATTTACTTATAAAAACTTTCTAAAATACACATCTTTTATATCTTTTACAATTTTCAAAAAAAGAAAGATAATATAAAGAAAAAAAAAGAAAAATGAGATAGAAAGGAGAAAGAGGAGTCAGGAATAAGTAATTATAACGTAGATAATTATAGAGATTAAGGAATATATCTTATAGTGGACAGTATAAAAAAAAGTTAATACAAAATAGGAAATATAAGCCTTAAGGCTATCTAGGTTCACCCTTAACTAGCCGTCGCCCGAGGACGTAGCCCAGTTAATGGTGAACCTCGTAAAAAAAAATGACCCCCTGCGCATCACAGTCGTCGAATATTTGGGGCGGCGAAGCCGCCCGCCCTCTACGGGGGTCTCGCTGCCTAGACAGCCTTAGGGCTTATGTTTTCTATTTTGTATTGGGAGTCCATATATAAACTCTTTAGGATTTGGGTTATTCTGTATCTTGTATCATCTGCTATTTTTCCACATAAAAGAAACAACTCTAGCCGCCGCCCGAGGACGTAGCCCAATTAAGGGTGAACCTCGTAAATCCGCGTGTCTTCTCTGTGTTGATCTTTCTCTCTCTCTCGTCAATTTTCATAACAAAAAGTCATCGGGCCTTTTCACTTGGGCTATGTTTAGGATTGGAACCAGACTTGATTCCAACGAGTTGCACCAAATGTGAATCGGTTGACGGAAAGGTGGAACCGGACCATCAAAATTTGAGGTCATGTGCACCTAATTATGGTTGTTCAGATTTTTGCATGCAGCAAAAATTTGGCGATTCCATCAGAGCCTCAATTTTTTTCTTTTTTTTTGCATTTTTTGTTATTGATGTTACCTTTTTTTTTAGTTTTTTCCTTTTATTCTATGTTCTTTTTTTCATTTACTTTTTAATTTATTTTAAATTCACCTTTCCATTTAAATTAGTAACATTTAATCTTAATTTTATATTAACATAATATTAGAACTCTAATTTGTTTAGTGTAAATTTAACAAAATATTTCGTATATTATCTTTTCATTCTAATTTAAATTATCAATGTTTAAATGTTAGTTTTACTTTTATATAATTCAATAATATAATTTTAAAATTATTTTTATTTTAAATTTAACAAAACACTTTATATATTAATTTTTGTAACATTTATTAAGATTATTAGCGTTTATTTTAACATTTACTAATATTTTTAACTTTTATTATATATTTATTAAGATTTTTAATGTTTATTATTAATGTATAAAATTATTAAAAATTATTAAGATTTTTAACATTTATTAAAATTATTAACATTTATTTTAATTATTAACTCAATACCTCCTAATTTAAATTATTAATGTTTATTTAGATGGTATATTTTAATCCTATATTAAGTTAATAATATAATTATAAAATATTTTATATATTATATTGTTTGTTAATATTTTAGAAAATATTTTTATGTCTCAAACTAATATTATTATTTTATCTTAATTTATTTATCTAAAAGATAACTCTATTTTTCTTGGATTTCTACATGATTTATTCAAACACTCCTAGAACTTAACATCGTTAGTTCATCCAAACATAATTAGAATTAATCTATCAAATTAATCTATTGGGTGTAATATGGATAACCCCAAGTTCTCCAACCAAACACTACCTTGATGTCGTGGTTGCAACTCATCGTTAAATCAAATCTCACAATACAAAAAACTTTGGAAGATTTTAGGGCTAAAACATCGGGAAAGAATAATATTCAATAAAAAATAAAAAAAAATATTATAATAATTTGGATGATATATATACTCTTTTAAAAAAATTACCTACAATTAAAATTTTGTAGTAATAATCACAAAATAAATACAACATCAATCATAAATTCATAAAATATGAAATTTTAAATTGAAAATAGAAAATCTCTAAATTTCTCCTAGGGCTCTCGCCCCACACCCTTGGTAGAGATTCCCTTTGGCTAGGGACTCAAACTTGTTATTTGATAGTTAAATCTTTATATGCAAGGTATCCTTTTTTCAATGACTAAAGGAGGCAGTCGTTGGTGGCCTAATAGAGATTACAACAGAAGTAAATTTGGGGTATATGTATCCCCAAAATGTCGCAAAATAAGAGATGTCCCAAGCTAGTAGGCGAGAAAGATAACTCCAGAGGATTAGGGTCAGTAGCTGGATTGTGATGTGCTAGCCAATTTGTTGGTGTGTTACCTTCTCTTCGATTGTGGGTGAAGGTTAATTCCCATGGTCTGTTTATGGATTGTGGATTTTCTGGACTAACTGTCATAGATTGGGATCCGACGTAATTTGATTTGTGAGGATTTCTACCACTGGCTCGCCATCAGACTCAAAGACTTGTTGTAGCCTTTTGACCAGGCAATGCCAAGGCTGAGTAGCGGCGGCCTTTAGTTATGCTTCCAGAGCCGATTGTGCTTCTAGCTTGCTTGTAAATCCTATGATCCAATTGCCAATAGTGTCCCTGAATAAACCTCCTACTGCTGCTACTGGGGTGTCTCAAGGATCTGTCTGTTTGAAGGCACCGTCAAAGTTGTACTTTAGCCATCCCTACGACGATGATTTCCATGTTGACGCGTCCCGAGAGTCTTCGATCTGCATGGCATTTTTTGAGATGTAGCTTGTTGATTGGAACTCCTCCGCTTTTTGAGGAATGTCTCTACTAGATTGGAAGGAAGGGTGAAGTGTTGGTCGAAGATGGAGCAGTTCCTTCATTTCCAAATTAGCCAACAGGATATCCCGAATACTGTTGTTCAACGTGCTCCATTTGAGTGATGGTGGTGTCCCTGTAGGTTCAAGAGGAGCCAATTAGGTAGGTCTGCAGAGAAAAATGAAGTCTGGAGTTTAGCAGGAACAAAAGTCCTCCAAATGTTTTTAATCCAAGGGCAGTCACTGATCGCATGGGTGGTTGATTCTGCTACGTTCGCACATTTGGGGCAGTCAAGAGAATTCGCGATGCGTCTTTGGAACCTTTTTAGATTTGTTAATAATGCATCGTGTGCCATCATCCAAAGGAAGCTTCGAACTCTCTGAGGGCTGCTCCAGCGCCACACGAGGTTCCATAGTCTGTGCTTTCCGCTCCATTGGTCGCATGGTAGTAGATGATATCCGGTTCGTGAGCTATATTGTCCACTTGCTTATGGAGACCAGTAGATGGTGTCTTGATTTAATTATGGTGACGGTGGGGTTTGTCAATCGATGGCTTCTAAGATTTGTGATGGGAGTAAATGCGCAAATGTATCAAGCTCCCAGTAGCCTTTTGCATTTACCATGTGTCTAGTGTAAGATGTAGGAGATTTCCATCTATCTCAAATAGAGCGTGGGTGGCTCATTGTTCATAACCTGACAACCATCTATCCTCCCAAAACCTCACTGAATTCCCATGTCCAATGTGCCATCTTGCACCGTGTTGTAGTTGGTTCCAAGCACGTTCCACATCCCTCAAGAGCCATGAGTCACCATCCCGAGGTGAGAGCATTGTGCCCATATTAATTCTATTGTTGTATTTGTTTCTAAACACTTGCGCCCCATAACGCGTTGCAGCCTGAGATTAGTTTCCAACCGAGTTTTGCGAGGAGAGCTTTATTAGACAAATATGTGCTCTGCAATCCCAACCCACCCCTTTCTTTTGGCTGCGCTATGCGATGCCATGGGAGATTGTGAAACTTGCGTATTCCTGGTTGGTGTCCCCAAAAGAAGGATCTGCAAAGTTTGTCAAGTTCATGGCTTACACTATGAGATATCAGCATGGTGTGCATTATATGTGTCAGTATGCTTTGTATCATTGTTTGCATTAGTGTGGCCCGGGCGGCTAGGGACAGTGTAGACATGGCCCAACCGATGATTTTGTTATGTACCCTTGACATGATTCCGTCGAAGTGAAACTTGCGTAGTCGACCATGGATAATGGGGACACCTAGATATTTTCTGATGGATATTGTTGCATGAAGTTGGAATTGGGACATTATTGTGGCTTTCATATCCGGTGATATGTTCCTAGAGAAGAAGATGGACAATTTGGAGTAGTTGATCATTTGTCCTGATGATTTAGAGAACAACTCAAGCGTCCACATTACAATGTTGAATTGGTTCATTGTTGCTTCAGCAAAGAGTATAACATCGTTCGCAAAGAAAAGGTGAGAGATATGCAATATATCTTTAATCACGAAAGCTTTGCTTTGAGTCTTAGACATTATTAAATGAGCAAGATTTAGAACATTATCAATATTTTCATATTTTTGAATGAATTGAATGGCAAGGATCTTTATTATTGAAACAATGTCCATATTTTAAAAAATTCGAACAATTTGAATATTTCATAATATTATTACTGTCGCATAAATTAAAATAGATTTATTTCCAAACATATCATGATTATATTTGATATACATTAATGATAAAACTTGATTCCCTTTTTTTACGATGGATATGTAATGGCATAAACCTCGGATGTTTTTTTGAGTGATATTCATATTTATTTTACAATTTTATTAGTTCAATATATTTAAGAGAGCTAAAAAATAATATATTCATTAAGTAGTGGCGTAAATAAGATAAATCTGAATAAAAAAAGATAATTTTGGCAATTTTTTCGCCCTCCCATGTAATATGTTCTGAAATTTGATAACAAATCCACTGAAAACTCTATCCGTCATTAAAAATATGAAAAATATCATCAAAATAGAAACGCATCAAGACATTTTGACAGGTAGAGACATCTATAAATCACAAATAAATAGAAAATTATGCAAATTATATTACAGCTCATTTACCAAATAAGAAAATGTCATTTATGCACAAAATCTAGAAAGCTAATTCCATGATCATGCCTATATCATGAAATACGTATCCCAAAATGAATTTTTACATCATTCAATATCATATATGATATATAAGTACTATAATTACTGAAAATGTATAAGTGCTAGAATTTCCCTATTTCGCTTGCATATCAAAACCAATTAATTTTCTGAATGCCTTAATGAGAGATATCAGATTCATTATTTTGTGCTTTTTCCCTTTTTTTTCTCTCTCCAACATCAATGTCATTAAATTCACATATATAGCTACGAAATTTATTTCCTCATTGGCAAATTTTTCATCGATGACAAAAAATAAAACTATTGCAATCAAGATTCCGGCCCATCTTTAATTATGAATCCTCTTTAATAATTTGAAACAAATAAGTAGGATTAAGGCATTATTATCAATATTTTTTTGCACGGATAAGAAAATAATTATTATTGCAACAACGGCCAAAAGTTTTTGTTTTTAAAGAATCGAACAAATTGAATATATTATAATACTATTACTATCACATGAATAAAATAGATTTATTTCTAAACATAGCATAATTATAAATGAGATACATTAATGCAAATTTTGATTATTTTTTTTGTTTTCTATGATGGATATGTAGTGGCACAAAAAAGTAATATATATATATATATATATATATATTATTTATATAAGTTGATTTTCCAGTGGAAAAAACGAATTCGTCGTACATACGAGCTAATGATCAGATCATTTTTAACAATTTATCTTAAACATACTTTTTCAAAAGAAAAAAAAATCATTCCTTACATTTTCCATTTAGAAAAGCGGGAAACTCATATGACAAATGCTCAAAATTGAACATAAGTAATTATGTGAACATGATTATAATAGTTTTTGTTCATTTTTTATGATTCAATAATCATTGCAAAAGTTTCATTTTTAATATTGAGAAAGGGAAATTATATACGTAGAGATAACATTTCACTGCGACTAAAATTTGATTGTTTGGTAACACTCTCATAGATTATTTTTTTTAGAAAAAAATAAAATTTAAAAAGATTAATAAGAAAAAAATAATAAGATTACTTGTAAATTTATTTTCAGGTTCTATCACAAAATTGCGATTCTATATATTTTTTTAAAAGAGATTGATGAACATAATATAAAAAAAGATAAATTGATAAGAAGATATGTTCTCGTAGTTGAGATTACATCACATTCTTGCTTTTATATAATGATGTATTATTTTACAAACTATTTTTTTAAATCTTACACTATTGTGAAAAATGTTTTTAGCTTATTACCATTCGCAAATGTAGAATATAAAATTTGATCCAATTCGGATGGAATTTGGACCGCAGTCCACTAAATCCCGAGCCCGGTCCGCAGTCTTTTTATTTATTTTTTAAGTCTTCGCGGATTCCTCGACCGGTTCTCCGTTCTCTCTCCTCTCCTCCGGAAATAAACCGCATCTCCCGATTCCTCCTCTCGTCTTCGTCGCCGGCGAGGTCCATCTGTAGAGCGCTCTCTCCGTTGGTACTCTCTCTCTCTCTCTCTCTCTCTCTCTCTTTCTCTCTCTCTTTCCATTCTCTTGCTCGTCTTGGCGCCAAACGGATTCCTTTATTTGTGTTCTTGCGCGGTATCACGAGTTTATTTTGTCTTCTTTTCTCGCTTCCCAAATATCGAGGTTTCGCGATACAAAGTTATGTGGGTTTCTATGGTGTTTTTTTCGGAGGAGCAGCATGAAATCTCAAGAAAAATGCAATTTCACGTTTGATGTTGGATTCGTGGAGTTCATACAGAGTTATGTTGCTTTCTACGCGATTGGTGAGCGCTTCGATCGTTGGATTTTGTATATGTTGTGTTAAATGCGTATTTATAATGTAACTGTGATCGGGCTTCGCGATAGGAGAAGAAAAGAACGTCTTTTGCGATCATGTGTCGTCGTTTGATGTAGTTCATGCATTGCTGCACGCCTAAACTTGATTAACAGATGATCATTTCTGGTGTTGTTGTAAAAGTGTACGTGTTTCAGACTGTGCTTCTGTTCTCGTTCTTCTCACCCTTATGTTGTGACGACAGGTTGAAGATGGGGGTGAGATTGCCATCTATGAGGAATTTTAATGCGTTTCCTCGGGCAGAGGAGCACCTACTGCAGAAGACTTTATCTGGAGCTATTGGTATTTACTCTAATGTCTCCAGTCATAACACTGAAACCAGTTATCCTTTTTGCCTCTCAATTTACACCATTTCATAATCAAATAATGCTTTCTGTTTTCGTTTTAGTTTCTATCCTTGCACTCGCAATAATGGCAATCTTGTTCGTACACGAGCTGAAGTACTACCTCACTACTTATACTGTGAATGAGGTCTGACCATAGTTCTTCTCTCGTCTGTTCATATTCCTATTTTGAATAATAAGGAGAACACAACTAGAAGTATTCTTTTAGGTTCCGTCTTCTTTTAACACTGTTTTATTCTGCAGATGTCTGTAGATTTGAAGCGAGGAGAAACTCTTCCTATTCATGTAAATATGTCATTTCCTGCATTGCCATGTAGAGGTCAGCGGTGAATGTTATTCCTGATATGAAAATTGTTGAGCCACTTGTTCCATCTTTATGTGATCAAACTAAATTTATATTCTCATAGCTATAAGTGTTGACGCCGTTGACGAGTCTGGCAGACATGAGGTGGACTTGGATACCAATATTTGGAAGGTAAAACTATTTTTCCAGTGTAATTTATGCAGAATAATTTGTTTTCTTTTCATGCTCGAATTGACTTTATATTTGGGCATCCATTTCAATCATAAGTCAGTCTTGACAATTTGATGTTTACTTTTAACTCCTTTTTTTCAAATCCTGAAGATCCGCCTGGATAAATATGGGAACATCATGAACACTCGTGTTGGAAAGGAACGTATAAATCACGAGCATAAACATACAGATCATAAGAATGGTAATTTTGATAGATTTATCTATTTTTGTCTATCTGAATTTTTCTTTGGTTTTCACGCTTAAACTCATTTTCTATGTTTCTATGCATTTCTAAGTTTGTATTACTCCAAGTGTAAAATGATCCCTGCATCTTGGATATCAGAAATCCAATAGCTTTGGCTGTCTTATGTGGCCACATTATTTTAGTATGTTTTCCAAATTTTGTTATGCTTAAACTTTCATCTTACTGTTTTCACCATTTTCTTTTGTAAAGTTATAATATGAAAAACATAGAAGATATGTTAAACACATACTAGAATGTAAAATCAGTTATTCTGTGACAGTTGTAGTGCAGGTAAAGTTAAATGTTCTGCGAGTTAGCTGTAGTACAGATAAACTTTGGGGTTGTTTTCCTTTTCAGTAGGTATATTTGAAGTTGTTTTGTATTCGCATTAGGTTTGTAATTTTTTGATAGGAACCAATTTACTTTCTGGTAACTGCCAATTGGTCTGAGTTTCTTTCCAATTTACCCAACTGGGTTGAGTTGCAACTTGCAACTTTTAGTAGTGTAGATCTACAGTTTGCATGCTACAGTATTTTTTGGGTTATACTTATGTCCCTGTTTTACCCTTCAAAAATTTATCCTCCCTGTTGTTTTGTTCTTTTTTTGGACTTAAGATGTATATAGCATGATTGACTTTTTTTTACAGATGAAAACAGAAATCATCATGAGGAATCTGAGAAAAAACTTGAACATGGGTTTGGTTCAAATTCTGAGATGTTAAATGATGTTAAACAGGCAATAGCAAACGGTGAAGGATGCCGGGTATGTCATCTTTTATGCAATATAATGCTGTATAATCATATTGATTATGCTTCTGAAAATTGAAAGATTCTTTTCCTAAGCTATGTTGTTTGCCAATATTTCAGGTGTATGGGGTTCTATATGTGCGAAGGGTTGCTGGTAACTTTCATATTTCAGTACACGGATTAAGTGCTTCTGTTGCTCAACAGGTTAGTTATGCAGAACATTAAGTCTAAAATGCAGACCAATAATTGAATTATTGACCTATTTTAATAGAAAAATATCTCAAGTATCATTTAAATAGGGTTCATGATATGATGTTGCACCATGTTGACATTTGGCACATTATGTTGTGCCATTGAATTTAACCTGTGTCACCATAAAGTGTCATTATGTGATAATGATGATTTGATATTTGTACTTCATGCGATGTAGAGAGAACTTTTGGCTATTATTTTGGGCTTAAACTTAATATGTGACTTTCTTCTTTTGAGAAGAGTAAATGAGGTTTTTGATAAATATCATTCAAGTATTGTAGACTGATTAATCATTTTATTGTATCTTTTGTTAATCTATAAGATGTTGTGTAGAGTTCAAATGTTGATGTTGGACTTTTAACCCTTAGCACAAGGGGCAAATCGTGTCCTTCAAAAAGAAACCTTAGGATAAATTTAGCAACAGTTTTCAACTTGTTTTGAAGTTAGCACAAACACACAATGTGGTCGATGTTGAAACTTGAGGCACTTTTTCGCTGAATTCAGTTCATAAAGTTTAACAAATCAAGGATCTCTATCTTTATCCAACCCTTCTTCCCTAGTTTGGGTAACTTAAAATCTGATGACATATCCTGATTAAATTTAGACACTCAATTCTCCATTAAAAATATTGCATATGTAATCTTTACTTAAGATAAATGATTTCCATGCTTTTTATGACATATTATATTTTGATGTTTAGAAACCTGTAGATGTAATGATCTGCAATGCAGTCTTACTTCAATTACGTAATTGCTTGTGTATGCCACTAAGTGTTTTTTTCTCTTGATCTATGAGATGTTACGTAGAGTTCAAATGTTGATATTGGAACTTGTGGAACTTTTTCACTAAATTCAATTCATAAAGTTTAACAAATCAAGGATCCTATCCTTATTCAATCTTTCTTCCCAAGTCCGAGTAACATTGAATCTGACAATATATCCTAACTAAATTTAGATGCTCAATGCTCCTTTAAACATCCCCTGTATAATATTTCACATAAGATACATGAATTTCTCTGTATTCAGTGACATATTATCTTTTGGTGTTTAGAAACCATTAGATATAATGATCTGCAAACTGCAGTGCTACTTCAGTTATGTAACTGCTTGTGTCTCTCACTGAGTGTTTACTGTATTTTTTGTTGATCTTTGAGATGTTGCGTAGAGATCAAATGTCGATGTTGGAACTCACTGTGTTTCCATGGGCAGTACTGTAGAGCCCTTGTCTAATCTACTTGTAACTAGTCTACTCAGAATGTGTATGGATCCACATTTGTATATATATACCAATGGTTGAAACAAAACCATCCTGCGACAAACATACATAACTTGATTCATGTGAACATGGACTGTGACATTCACTTTCTGTGCACTTTTCAGAAGCAGTGTTTTATGGAAACCTGAGGTAAGAATTTTGTGTTTCCACTTGGACAAACATAAGTAAACATTGCCCAAGAAATCATGTTTATAGGTTTTCATTTTCTAAAAACTGCAAGAATAACTCAACTCTATTTTATAAAGACCATGCACCACTATATTTGGTCAATTAGATGCTTTGGATTCATTATTTATCTGTGTTCTCTTTATTTTTCACAGGGGAGTGGGATCATGGAATTTATCAATTTCCTTTGTTTCTATTCCATGATCACGAACTCTGTGTTTCTGATGCATCTATCTTAAAGGTTTTAAAGCTCTTTTTGTTCTTTTCATGTAGATTTTGCACTTTGTTAAATTCGGGTAAATTTTCGCAATTGTCCTCCATCTATACCATTTATCACAACTCGGATTGCCAGCTTCAATTTGTAACAGAATAGTCATCCGTCTTTTATTATCTCGCAAGCACAATCTTCTTAACTGAAAATCAATTGTTTCCCAGTTAAAATGCTGATGTGGAACACATATGTCATCCTCTTCTCTTCCTCATCACCACCAAGATAATATAAATTAAAGAAAAATAGAAACAACAAAGCCAGAGGGGGCTGCCGCCCCTCGCTGTTGATGAGAGGTGCCACTGCCTGCCTACCCTCTCTCCTTTGCTCAGAGGAGAGTGGGGGAGGCGGACAGTATCTTCCCTCCAGCTCAACAGATGAGGGGCAGAATCCCCTTCCTGTCTCAAGAGGGGGTCGCTGCTCCCTCATGTGACAGGAGGGGACCGCCACCCCCTCTCTTTTGCTATTTTTATTTTATATTTATTTTTTCATTTATTATTTTTGTGATGATGTGGAGGAAAGAGAAAATGTTGACATTGTGCCATGTCAACATCTTGATCGGGAAATCATCGATTATCGGTTAAGTTGATAACACATATAAGATTATAAAAGATGGATGATTATCCCGTTACAAAATGAAGTTGGAGAAAAGAGCTGGCATAAGGGAGTATTGTTGGAGGACAACTGTGGAAATTTCCCATTTAGGTTTATTTGAACTGTTGTAAAATCTGACTGCTAAGTTGCTTTCTGTTAGGTTGGCATATACTTTGAAATGATGAGATATATTTATCCCTATTGGTTGGAAAGATAATATTTACGCCTCATGTTTGTATGTGTGCACATCCTTTTCTCTTGTTCATTAATCACAATTCACAAACATGTGTTTTGGGTTTTTTATGAAAACTTCTGGGTTATGTCTTTCAACAAATATCAATTGCTCTCACTGACAAGTGGTATTTGTCAAAGTTGTGCTTCCGATCATGTTTAGTATTGTTGGGCATGGGCTTCTAGAGTTGCTCTTTGTATTTGACAAAATTTATTATTACTGGTTCTTATTTGCTCATTTAACTTTCTGCATCTAGTAATTTTTTTAATGAATTCTGCAACTAATAATGTTGATAGTTTGCATTGATGCTGTAAACTGCTTTATGCATGTCTGGATGCCTATATCCTCGACCGTCTTCTTTAGGATGCTAAATAGTATTGCATGCTTGAAAAAACATGTTTCTTTTTGTAGCTCTTCGGTGGATACGCCCATGTGAATGTGAGCCATGTGATCCATGACCTGTCATTTGGACAAAAGTATCCAGGGATTCATAATCCTCTTGATGGAACTGTCCGAGTTCTCCATGATACTAGTGGTACTTTCAGGTACTATATCAAGGTAAACACTTATCTTTCACAAAGACAAGTTTCACTTCTTTGTAATGTAGAATTTTAGAAAGTATTGTTCAAAAAACTTCAAGGCTTTGGATTCTAGTTTAGTGGTCATAAGTAACTCGATCCACCAACTGAAGGCCAAAGCCTTACTACCTACTCCCTGGATATTGGGGTCTGCTTCACCAAGTAGTAAATGGTTGTACCAAGGCTCACTTAAACTGGAATTCCATCCATTCATAGTAGTAAACTACCTGTAATTCTTACTTATAATGATCTAATGAATAAACCATAACTGCATGATCTGATGGTCTGAGTACTTTTCAATTTTAGCTTATAAATCGTTTTTAAAACTAGTGTAATTTTCTTTATTGCTTAGTCTTGTGAAAAGAAGGGTGTAATTTCATCAGGACTTTCAAGTTCTGTTGATAATAAGTTTATTTCAAATATTATTTTTTTTCCACATCTTTAATATTTAAGATTTTCGATTCTTTCTGAATCTGTCTTGTTTCTGCAGATTGTTCCAAAAAGTTTCAACTTTTTCTGAAAGTTCTTGTTTTTGCAGATTGTTCCCACTGAGTACAGATATCTGACCAAAGAGTCTTTGCACACAAACCAATTCTCCGTGACTGAATACTTTGTAACCATCCGTAGAACTGACAATTTTTTGCCAAGTCAGTATTTTCATTACATCATGGCTAATTATGTGCATTTCAAACTCAATAGAAAGCTAATCTTTCTTTTCTGTGTACTTTCTAAACTCCAACAGCTGTATACTTTTTGTATGATCTTTCACCTATAACTGTGACAATAAAAGAAGAGCGTCGCAGCTTTTTGCATTTCATCACTCGTCTTTGTGCAGTTCTTGGTGGTACATTTGCTATGACAGGTTATTATCTCTATCATTATTCTATTTTATAAAATTACGTTGATCAACATCTTCAGTGCTGGATACTACATGTGCATTCATATTTGAATTGCTGTGAATCTCTGAATGCATAATATGCAGTTAGCTTTGTCAAGGATAGCTATGCAAAACGGATTCTGCATTATAAATACGCTTGCATGTCGTCCTGATCTAATGCCTTCTGGTGACTGATTATTCTTTTCATCTAAACTAAGGTTTATTGTTTAACATATCTGCATTTTTTTTTCGTAATGAATTTGCTATTGCAACAGTTTACATGTGATCTTATTTAGTATATTGTAGTCTTAATGTGTTCTGGTGTTATAATACCAGATCTAGGGTTAGTGCAATGGTCGAGGCCTTTGATTTGTACGATAATGATGGTACATTTTGAGAGGATAGACCCGAGGGATTATGCATAAAAAAATATTATATGCACCCAATGATTTGTTTAACTAGAAGAATCATAAACATGGACAGTCATAAGGCTTCAAGCTGACTCTTTTTTCTATACAAGGCCTGGTTATTATGTTTACATGGCATTTAATTTCTGGTGCATCATGTTCGTTTTGAAAATTTTGATAAGCTTGATTGAGTAAGGAGATTACTGCACATAGGATAGTTTTAAAGTGACTTTTTGTTGGTGAACCTCATTATCTTCTTCCAACTTGAGAACTGGGATTGGCTTGTTGACCTTGTCCTTTCTTTAGACTAAGGACCCCTGGTTCTGCTTAAGATCTCTGCTTCTCATTCAACTCCACACAAGTCTGTCGCTAAGGGTGTGCTTTGACAAAGGAAGGAGAGGGAAGGGGCAATGGAAGGGAAGGGGAAAGAGGTTAATGGGAGTGAAGGCATTGGAGGGGAAAGCATTTTTGGACATTTGGATAGAGAGAGAGAGGTTCATTTTCTCTTACTCGCCTAAAGTTTCTATTCAGGTGGTTAATTTTACCTTCTCAATCCAAACACACCTTAAGGCTACTGAAATCATTAGCAGATACACAAAGAAATGGTCAGCAAAATAGCTTATCACCCGCTGCTTAGCTGGTGTGGCAAGCTGACATCATTTTCATAACATACTAAAGTAAGCTTGAGAATTGTGGGATGGGCTATCATAAGCAAAATGTCAAGACATCTATAAATTCTTAGATTATAGGTTGCCATCCTTTTTCATTCAAACTGTAGGAAGTTGTTATTTTTAATGCCAAGTTGCATGAAGAAGGTATACTCATTTGTGTAAAAAAGCTGAATTAGAACTTTGCTCTCATAAGAGATCTATTCAGTGACAGATAAGTTGAATACGCTTTTCCTGAGCAACTGATTATTTTCATCAAAGTTAATCAGATATACCATTCAATCATTTAACTTGTTTGAGCTGGGATATGAGCTGACATGTTTCATGTTTCCCTGATATAACAGGAATGCTTGACAGATGGGTGTACAGAGTCATTGAGAGTCTTGCAAAGACCAAGGCACGAAGTGTTTTGAGGTAAGGAGTGCTGTTCGTTGAGACTTGAGGATTGGTGGTGGACATCTTTGGACCATATTGACGTCTATCAGTAATCCCTCTCAACATTGGGCTCCACTGGTTCGAATAGCAGTCTTAGGGGTTCTCTTCATACATTTAGCATTCCGATAGCAATCTTAGGGGTTCTCTTCATACATTTAGCGCATTTAAATGCTGTTGATTTTTATTTGCCTTTCTATTGTGTGAAACGGGCTACCTTTTGTACAATATTGTTCATTATCAAGGGAGAATTTTCAAGAATAGATCATTGGCATTTTATTTTTTTCCCTAGAAACATTCTGGCATGAAGTTTATTCAGCTCTAACTTGGATGCCTTGGCCAAGCCATTGTCTAGATTCTTTGGGACCGCACTCAATTATTTTTTTTCAAAAGAGAAATACTCGGTTTAGAAGTCTTTTGGGTGCTAAAATGAACCGTTAAAGTAGAAGTGAGGTAAAATAGTTGTTGAAAGTAATGGAATATCAGATGCGCATGGTACTTGAATTCTTGACTTGACTTTTAAGGAACCAAGGTGTTGATAATTTTATCCAAGTGATATCCGCTGCTTAGTGCACTTTTTATCATTCGCTAAAGTATATTTTAGACGCTCTTTTGCCCTTGGTAACAATTGGAGACTCGTGAAAATTTGAGATGAGGTGGACAACATTGATTGAAAAATGTTCCATGTATGCTCCTCGTATGAAAATTTGTTGATTGGATTTGTGAATAACAGAATCTAAACCTGTTTGAGTTTAGACGTCTGCCAGCACCAAACTTTTTCGGTTTTTCTCTTGATAGTATTACTTAAAGGTTACTAAGTAACATGTTTCTATCATACAATTCTGACAGGATGAGAAGAATTTTGTAAAGAAGAGTTGCCCTCGGACTCAAATTGGAAAGTTTTACTTTTGAAAAAATTGGAAAGTTTTCTCAATATAACATGAATGAAGCAATTAGAATAACATTGCAGAACCATCGGCAGCAAACTGCACAACCTCATTCATATTAATGAGCATTTACTTCATTAGCCGCGTGCAGACTGAAGCTGGCACATAAATACTACTCTGCTCGTCTACGTAACTACTTGTTGAGAGACAAAATGCTTTGCCATTAATTTCACTCTTCACACACTTGGTGGCCAGACGCAGGTAACAAACAAAAAACATAATTTTACCACAGCACAAAGAAGTGGCTAACACTCCAGGCAGATTCCAAAATTAGGAGGTAAAAAATAATCATGAGAAAACTTTAGGAACCATCTGGAAAAAAGCTAGGCAACGAGACGAGGCCGGCTTTCGCATTAATGAGAAAAATCTAAGTGTTACACAAAAGAGCTAATAATCTAAAGCTTCATATGGAGGAAAGGTCCTCATACACAGACTTGATACCTGGTCTCTCTGAAACAGGGCGGATACATCTCAATGCTATTCCTAGCACGTCCTTCGTACCCTTGGATGCTGCCGGATTTGCTATATCAGGTGCCATAGCAGGATCAAAGCAATCCGATCCTCGTCCTTCTGCCACTCGCAATCTTACCCAATCTGTTAAGTCAACACCACCCTCTTCTCCTGAGACAACATCACCTGCACATCTACCAGTCAACAGTTCCAGGAGTACCACACCAAAGGCATAAACATCTGACTTGAAAGATGGGGATGGTTTCTTGGTTGCTGCAAGTTCTGGTGCTCGGTAGCCCAACACTCCAGCATCCAGGATTTGCTCAATAGTTCCTGATTGCGTCATCAGGCGGTGCAGGCAGTAGTCTGCGACTCGTGCATTAAGGTCAAGACCATCAAGTAAAATATTTGTGGCTTTGAGATTTCCGTGCGGAACGGCACGGTCAAAATGTAGGTAGTTCAGGCCTCGCGCAATGTCAACGGCTATTTTTAGCCTCTGAACCCAGGTTAATGGTGGACCTTTCCTTCCAGGTCGATCTAAAAATGGAAAAAAATATATCAAGTTTCTACCATAGTTAAGATGGAAAACAACACATTCAAGAATCATTTGTTAATTTGCATGTGGCAATCAAAACTGACAGTCCAAGTATCTCAAAATATTGAAAGTTGGGAGGAAAGAATCATACCATAAAGAAAGCTAGCAAGACTTCCTGGAGATACATAATCAGACAAAATAAGTTTTTCATGCTGTGTGGGCCCCCAATAGTAACCTCTTAATCCAACAACATTGGGATGTCTGATGTTTGCAAACTTCTTTGCTTCCTTAGCAAATTCTTTCTTTGGTTTGGCCACTCCTTCTCTAAGCCACTTTACTGTTAGAAATACCCCATTATCTAGTGTTGCCCTGTAAGATGTTCCATGGCTGCTCCTTCCTAACACTTCTGCTGGTGCCCTTGATAATTCTTCCGGTGTCAGCGTAATTGTTTCATCCAAGAAATACAAATCTCCTGCCAACCTATCAGGTGAGCTTACATCCAACCTTCCCAAATTTTCTTGTGGATATGTATCACCAGAATCTGGTGACCAAGAAAAGCGGCTGTTCTTAGATGGTGAAAATCCTGCAACTGCAGCCATTTTCTCTTCTGGGCTAATCATCTCAGATGAAGAACCCTTTCGTGGAGTTATGAGGTCATCAGCCGAAACTACCAATGATCCACCTGCTTCTCTTCCTTTACCGCTGCCAATGTCTGGCAAACTCCTTTTCTGGGCACTTCTATCAGAAACCTTTTCTGATCCGGATCTCCTTGTAGCCCTCCTGATCAGGAAGATGGCTAAGATGATAAGGATCACAGCAGCAACAACACAAGCGGCTATAATTATAGCTTTAACAAGGTTTTTGGATGGTTTGTGAGCAGAACTTCCAGATAGACCACTGTTGGATCCAGGTGGGCCACCTGGATACTCTAACCTAGAGTTTCCTGGATGGAATGCAGAATCAGGGAACTTTCTGAGATTAGATGGAACAACTCCTGACAGATCATTATAGGAAGAATTAAAGAATATTAGACCATCAGGTAAAGTGGGTGGCAAGGGTCCTGTAAATTGGTTAAGAGAAATGTCAAGAGATGTAAGAGAAATTAGTTTAGTGATAGCAGTTGGCAAGGAACCGGAGAACCCATTTCCAGAAATGTTAAGCATCTGAAGACCAGTTAACGACCCAAGATACTCAGGAAAGCTTCCATTAAAATGGTTACCAGATATATCAAGTGCACGTAAGTTAGACTTTTCGACTGAAGACGGTGAAAAGGAGATGCTACCAACAAGCATGTTATTTTGGAGGTAAAGCTCTTGCAATGTCGAGGATTTTAATAAGTCATTTAAAATAGGACCATCAAGATGGTTATAGCTGAGATCAAGAACAGCAAGTCTGGGGTACTGTGTAATGACTTCAGGAATGTTGCTTGTAAGACCATTATGAGAAAAATTCAGGTAACCAAGCTGTAAAAATTGTGAGGTCTCCTCTGGAATGGATCCTGTCAACTGGTTCTGGCTTAGATCAATATGCTCAAGTTCATTTCCCCATTTTGCAATTACAGACAAATTTCCACTGAACTTATTCTTTGATAGATCTAGCATTGCACAGCTTCCTGTAACCACTGGAAGCTCGCCAGAGATAGAATTTGAGGAGAGGTTGAGAATCCGTAGAGTAGTTGATGTAATCATATTGATATGTCCTGCAACATACATCAATATGCATCAACACAGTAAAATCCACATAGTGAATAAGAAGAATTTTAACTCTGCCATCAAATCTGCTAGAAAGACTGGGTCTGAAAACACTGACTCAACTGAAAATGAACTAACCACAGCTGATAGTAATCCAAAACTCAATACAAATTTTAACTCTTGCCTCAAATTTGCTAGAAAGACTGGGTCTGAAAACCCTGACTCAACTGAAAATGAATTAGCCACAGCTGATACTAATCCAAAACTCAATAAAAAAAATTACAACTAATAGTTTGATTTTAGTAGAAGCCAGTGGGTTATTTGTTTCTCAATAAACAAGAAGAATAGTGATATTCCTACACGTCCACATCAAACTTAGCAAGTGAATGGAAATGAACCACTAAACATACACTTAGTTGCTAAGAGTCTAGCAACTTTTACCAGAGTTGAACCAATTTAGGAAATGCATCCAGTAATTAATTGGTATAATTTTCTAAACCAACCAACAGTGACAGGAAGAAAAAGCAAATACAGAAGATAGAGTATTTTAAAACTCCATTGTTTAAGCCACGTACCAGAGAGATTATTTGCACTCAAATCTAGTTCCCTAAGAACCAGAGAATCCCCCTTGAAAAGTCCAGCTGGTAACAAACCCGTAAATGCATTGTTGCCTAACCTCAGTATCTCGAGTTCATACACATAATTAAACCCTGGAAGCTCCCCGCTCAACTGATTATAGCCTAAATCCAATACCTTCAGGTTGCCAAAAGCAGAAATACCAATTCCTTCAATCAATGACCCAGCCAATTGGTTATGGCTGAGATTTAAGTACTTTATCGTCTCAGAGATATCTGACAAAAGTTTCAAGTCCTTTGACGCTGAAGTAAGAAGATTTCCACTGAAGTCAACATTCACAGTGCTAGACTGCATAAGGAAGTTCCAATCCACACCACCTTCAAACTGATTCCAGCTCAGATCAATAGACTCCAGAGTTGATATCAACTCAAACCCAGCTGGAATGCTCTTACCAAATGCATTATTCGAGAGGTTCAAGGACACAAGGCTCCTGAGTCCCTTCAGCGCCATCGGCAAAAGGCCAGAGAGGGAATTGTGACTAAAATCGATAGACTGCACAGATGCAAGACCCTCAATAGATTCAGGCAGCTCCCCGGTGAAGTTGTTCCCGCTCAGTGTCAGATTCTTCAAGCTCTTCAGTTTCCCGATGCTAGCAGGTATCTCCCCAAAGAACGCATTGTTGGAGACATCAAGGAACTGCAAGCTCCTGAACTCGCCCAAGTTATCAGGCAGGGTACCAGAGAAGTTGTTGTTGGCAATGGAGAGCCTCAAGAGCATCGTAAGGTTGGCAAACACAGAAAGATCAGCATGCCCAGAGATGGCGTGGTTGTCAAGGATGACACTGGCCACATTCTCACCGCTGCAGACGATGCCATTCCAGGAGGCAGGGCATCCATTGAAGTCGATGGATTCATCGTTCCAGGAGTTGGAGATGTACCCAGTAGGATCATGAGTGATCCCTTTCTTGAAAGCCAGAAGCGCAAGTATATCTGACGAAGGGAGCTGCGCTAAACAAGGGATTGTCACAGTTAACAGCACCAAAAAGCTTTCTAGAAGCCGCATTTCCACTCTGTATGAAGAATCAGAGCAATGTGCTGCTCAAAACAAGATTCTGTGCATCTCAAAGAGGAGATATCTAGCAAAGCGATAGGAAACTGAAGAGCTGAACTAAAAGAAGGGTTTTGAGCACCATAAAAATCCAATATTTTGCGAAAACATAGCAAGAAAACAAGCTGAAATCTACTCCCCTCCTTATGACAAGCCCAAGCACTCGGCAATCGAAAGGGAAAGAAGACAGAAAAACACGGAAACACCAAAAAAGATCCAACCTTTGAGCTGAAATGATGCTAAGAAACCCCCTTGTGACAGAGTTTACAGCACAAAGGTCGCAACCTTTCGAAGGATTAGAAAAGCTAAAGACGGCGACTTTTCGGAGGGGAGCAACACCACAACCACAGCAAAGACTTGAGCATTAAAGAAGAACCAAAAGCGCCCAAGATGATGAGGAGGAGGAGGAGAAAGGAGCCAGCATTAAGAAGGGGGAGCGCAACAACTCCACCGCTGCCCGCCAGTGACCTGAAGTAAACCCTAAAAAAGCTTCTCAGCAATCAATGGCGGCGGGCCCTCTCCTTCTCCAATATCCTCTTGACAACCAGCTGCAAATCTGCAACCCGAGAGCCGCAAAGATCTCGAGCAAACTACACCCAACGAAGACAAGGACCCAACGAAGCAAAAACCCTAGAAACTGAGCTCAGAAGGCGAGCAAGGAGACAGACTGCATAAACCCAAGATTGGCCGTACCGCAACCATCACCACGTCCACCACTACTCCTAAACACTCGCTCACGACTCACTTCTTCTGGTGCTCCGTTTTAGACAGAGGAGAGAGAGAGAGAGAGAGAGAGAGAGAGAGAGAGAGAGAGAAAAAAAAGAAAAGAAAGAAATAAGAGGAGAGAGAAACAAATTTGGAGGGTATTTTGTTAGTTACCCGCCAAAAAGGCAGACACCTCGCGGACCCCAAACCTTTTATGGAATCCGATTTATTAAATTTATTCCCTTTTGCGTACGTTATTATTATTATATATATTATTATACATATAATAATGTTCTGCTTAAGTTGCATACTGTAGAAAATATATTTATTACTAATAATAGAATAATTTGGACTTGTTTTATAATAATGAAATAAAATATTGTAATAAGAAAGAAGCGCCCGTGAGCAGCAAAAGGCCAAAAATGCGCCAGCGTGGCACTGTGCAGGCATTGGGCCCACATTTGCCTTTCCCTTTGACCGCATTCGCTTGCTAAATTTACGCCTTCTCCTCTTCCTTGGGACATGTTTCCAAACATTTAATTTATTGTACTTTACTTCATGGTGATTTGTAATTTTATTGTGTCTGCTTTTGATCGAATGAGTTTTAGATTTGTTTAAAGAAAAGACATCAATATTTTTACCATGTCTTTTTATCGCTTTAGGTTAAAGTTTAAAAGATACCGCTGTAATGAAAAAAAAATGATATTTTAATCTTGGAAACATAGGTAATAGTCGTTCGATCAATATTTCTTTTTCAACATATTGGATCTGAATAATAAAGCACAGAAAAATGTGTGACAAATATTTTATGAAACTTTAAAAGAAATGTATAGTAGCATGTATTATATGAATAACAAAGAAGAGAAAAAAGTGTGATAAATATTTTAAGAAGCTTTAAAAAAAATGTATAGCATGATGCTCTAACTAAACAATAGGAGTTGGGTGGCTCGACGGTGGACAGATGATTCAACGTGTGGACAAACATATAATTGTTAGCGTTGTTGAAAAATCGACAACACTTTTCGAATAAATATTCGGTGGCAAAATAAAAAATGTATGATGCATTAAGGCGTACACATAGGACAAAAGAAAAGTATATGTATGCACTTTTTATCCATTTTAAAAATAGTCTAAGAGAGTGACAAAAAATAATAATTATTTGAGAAAATAGAATATCGTTATTAAATATTATATGATGATTAATATTAAAAATAGAACAACATTATCAAATAGTATATGATGATTAATATTTAATGAATCTTCAATATGATAAATAATTTGAAAAAAAACTATTAATAAGTTTGATCGTGAAATAATTTAATGATCATAAATAAACTTATTATATGATTGATGCTTTGATATAATATCGGATAAGAAGAATATTTTAATTCGATGATAAAAGAAATGCACTGTTTTTTTTTAATTTTGATTTATTAATTTCTAAAATTATTAGCATTTTATAAATTAAATGATAAATTGTAATTAAATTATCAAATGAATAATTTCAAGGATCAAGCACAATTTGCTATTTTTATTTTTCTAGTTAATAGTATCAAAATTTAATGAAAAATGTATTAAAATTTTAATAGTATTTATCTCTTTTCTCCCATAATTTAACTTATCATTTCCCATTCTCGCAAAAAAAAAGAGAGAGATAGAATCTTTCTTTGCTTTTCCTCTACTTGCTCTTCTCGCATGTTATAATAAAATGGGAAAAAAAATGAATGGGGGAAAGAAAGGAAAGAGGGAACTGTAGGAAGAATGAATGGTCTGCATGTGCATATTGTTCATACTTAGCACATGACTACCAAGAAATTAAGATCAAACGGTCAACCGAGATCCATCACTCAGACCAGTAGACATCAGTTATAGAGGTTGCAAATCATGAACCAAAAACATAATCATCTCAAATTAAAAAAAAACATATATATAT